>CM030367.1:47276634-47501772 GCA_017893485.1 Hemerocallis citrina
AATAAAATCCTAGGCCTAATTCTAGCCCATTATAATTAATTTATTAATTAATTCTCTTGAGCCCATGGTCTTTTGGCCCATTAGTGAGCTCAATTAATTTAAATTCTCTTTTAATTAATCCAACTTTTAATGTAGACCAACTTAATAAACAATTAATTAAAAGTGCATGAACAAAATTTTGTTGGGGTACTAGTTTGCATGTGTATTACACTTGCACGTGTAAATGCACCTTTGGGAGTAGGCCAGATAGTGCAAAGAGAGAGGGAGAGATGGGAGTAGTGGTGAGGTGGTTATCTCATTCAAGGGTAGTTGCTACAACTCCCAAACTCATCCTAGTCTTTAATTCTTAACTATTTTGACTAATCCTAGCCATTCAATCCACTCAAAAATGTGTATAAATACCCCCTCTCATTGACTCATTTTTGCACTTGAAAAAGGAAGAAAAAAAAGAGTTAGAAAAAGATTGAGAGAAAGTGAGAGAAAGATTGAGTGTGTGCTAGTGTGTGTGTGCACCTTTGGAGGCCGGCCAAATCGACAAGAAAAAGGGGAGCTCGGGTTCCATCAAGCACAAGGAGGTGAAGGCAAATTGCAGCCCGATCTAGGAGAAGAAGGATCGCTCTTTGTTCAAGGAGATTTCTAGGAGTTCTTTCTTTTGTTTCTTCAAATAGGTGGGCAATTTTCTCTAACTTCTAAGTAGTATCATGCTAGGTGGTGTACTAATCATGCTAGAATAAATAAGTGAAAATATTGGTCTTTGATAATACCATGATTAAGGTGAAAATGGAACATATGTGAAATTGCATGAAATGACTAAGTGAAATTGATTGAATAATATGATTGTTGTTGTGATATTTTGATATTGATCTAGCATGCTAAATTAGAATAAATGTTTCTCCGTGTCGAAATATTCATGTATGTGGGAAAAGTGCAATTTAAGAAGTATGCTTATGTGAAAAATACAAATGGTGAGAATCTCCATGTTATTAAAATAAGATTGATTAGTAAATTATGCATGTTTTTGGCTAGTATGATTGTTACTAAATAATCCTAAAACTTGTATGTTATTTGTCGGGAAAAATGAACATTTTATTAATTAGGCCAAATTCAAGAAATGATCATTTTGTGTGTAAATCAAAAGGGAGGAAGAAAAACTCATTAGTCTAATAAAGAAGAACTAAAATATGATTGGAAGAAACCAAGAAAAATGTATCTTTGAAATGGGAATTGTTAATAGAACATTATGTGATTTTTTTTATATGTACAGTTGTAGAAAAAAAAGAGGTACTTTATTTGGAAAATGAGAGTTAAGTTGTATTTTGATAATCTTGAGTTACTGTATAAGTTCCAAATTTCGGACTTTAGTTACTGAACAGTCGATCGTATACGTCTTAACAGTCGACTGTCCAGACTGTTTATTTTCGAGTTTTAAATCATCATAGAACAGTCGACCGACTATATCCTAATAGTCGACTGTCCTGACTATTTTAAATTTTGAGTTTTTCATCAAAGAACAGTCGACCGACTATGTCCTAACAGTTGACTGTCCTGATTATTTTAGTTTTCGAGTTTTAATCATCGCAGAGCAGTCGACCGACTGTGCTTTAACAGTCGACTGTCCTGACGATTTAATTGATATCCAGATTTGATGAGAAAAATTTTCTATAACCCTTGGCCTAGTGTAAAGTAGAAATCGAGACTTTTGCAAGAAAGAACTTATTCTAAATTATTAGTTTAAAGTATTTTTGGATAAAGAAAAGTGTATTGTTTAAAATAGTTCAAAAAGAGATTTTTTTTTTGATAAAAAGGAAATTGAAGGTATGAATGTTTGATTTAGTATTGGCAAAGAGAATACGAGAATGATGTGGAAAGAATGAATTATGGATGTGACAAATTAGAAAATAAATTTAATTGTCTTACGCATAAAATTAGGCATGAAAGTAAAATCAAATATCCTGATGATTTATGAAAAGTCTTATGAATATGAATACACAAATGCTATGGACATGAAATGAGATTTTGAACAAGAGGGTAGCTGAAATCCTATTACTGCAATTTAATGAATTAAAATTGTAAAGTTGAATTATTGAGATGAAAGACCAAGTTGGTCATGTTGTTGATTGAGACCAGTATAAAGGAAAGAGCTAACTCTAGGAGTTGATTTTATTCATGATTCAAATAAAGTAAGGATTTAGATACATAGTGGTGATGTGACGAAAATGAGAGAAAAACACGAGTATGAGAGCCATCGGATTGGTGGTGTGAGAGTGATTCACAGACTGTCTGCTTGATGCGTCCTGACATGGCGTGAGGACTACTCCAGAATTATCGTCCCGGTGGCAACGCTTGTAGGGTGTTTGGCGACTACGGGTGGTGCCATCGTTCCATGGCGGAGGTTGAATTCTCCATAGTCTGCCTGCTTGATGCGTCATGTCGGTCCGTGGATTCCCCTCCACACTGCCTGGACATGGGCTCATAGATCGTAGAACATCTAGGATCTTACCGTAGTCACCGTAGTAGTTTAAGTCTTGGCGAGGGATTGAACTCTATAAGATGAAGTACGATTAAGGGCTTGTCCTCGGACCTATGTAGTATGGGATCCATAGAATCCGAACAAGTGCGCATTAGTGTCATATAACATTACAACTCCATTAAGGACTAAGTGCACAACACAACACGACATCTATAGGATAGTCCTCATAGTTTTGCTTGTGACAAGTGTGTGTTTTCTAAGTAAGAGAAAATTGATGTTTTATATCCCGGCGTCAGTTGAATGAACTGACGAGCCCACAGTTTCTATGTAGGGTAAAGAGATTGACAAGAATAAGTATGCAAGCTGCTTAAAGAATGTTTCAAGTGTTGTACATTTTATTCATGTAATTATTGTAATTTGCTTCCGCTGTTTAAATGTAATTTAAAGATGTAACTCTGATGTAATGAAAGTTTTAAATTTCCTTCCAAAATTGTATGAAGAGAAGTGTAAAGATCTTGTGGAACTTCGAATTCAGTCTGTTCTGGAATTCGGGGTGTATCAAAGTGGTATCAGAGCCACGCTTCGAAGTAGTACAAATTTATAAGGAACGACACCCTAGAAGTGGACATTAGAGCGTGTGTTGAGTCTAGAGATTTAAATGTAAGTTACTTACATTTTTGTTGCTCTATGATTTATACTTATTCTTCTCCTTTCTCTAAGATGGCGGACCACTTCGACCCAGCTGGAGATGACAACTGGCACATTGTTGAGGAGGATTACTACCCCGGGCAAGCTGATTCATATGAAGAAGATCCTGAAGAATTTGAAGAGGAATGGTCCGAGTTCCAAGAGATCACTCCACCTTCGGATTCATCTGATGACTCCTCTGACGAGGAAGAACCAGTTCCGAGTAGTCTCATTGTGTCTCTTCAGAGGCAGGTAGAGACTCAATGGGAGAGAGTCGGGCTACTGGAGACTCAGTTGGCGAAGCGCAAGGATGATATTGCAATTCTCAGTCATCGTGTTTGGGAACTCGAGAAGAGGAAAAATATGTACGTTGTATTGAAGGAGGAAGTGGAGAAACTACGGGGAGAGCTTCGAGAAGCCAAGAGGAACCGTAGGAGCTAGACTGTTGTACCTTCTTATTGCTTTCATTTGATGTCAGGAATATTTTAAATTCGAATGTATAAAGTTTGAAATCCAATGAAATGAAAAGTTGTTTTAAAATTCATGTTTTTCTACTTCGAATTTAATGGATCTTTTGCATCAGAATATGGCTAGAAGAGGAGCTCGAAATGGTGAAGGTCTGGACTTGGAAACAGAATTAGCAAGAGTCTATCAGACACTCAATGCGTTGCCATGAATCAAAACCAAGGGAGGGTGCCTGTGAATTCAGTAGCTGAATCAATCAAACTCGTGGAATCATTCAAATGGATGAAACCACTGGTGTTTGAGGGGAAGTCAGACCCTGACGTGGCTGACAATTGGATCTGACAGATCGAGACTATCTTCGAAGTCTTGGAGACTCCGAAGGGCAGCAAGGTGAAGTTGGCGGCGCTGCAGTTCGAGAAGGATGCGGCTGTGTGGTGGCAGTCAATGAAGAGGACGATGGGAGATATTGTCCTTTGCTGGGAGGAATTCTTGGAGGAATTCCGCAGTCATTATTTTCCATCAGACATCCAGGAGAAGAAAGCCATGGAATTTCTGACGCTTCAGCAGGGCGGCATGTCGGTTAGAGAGTATGAAACGAGGTTCAATCAGCTCTCGAGGTATGATTTCGAATTGGTGATAGACGAGGCAAAGAAGGCTCGAAAGTTCGAGTATGGTTTGAGGCCAAGTCTGAGATCCAGGATGATACCCCTCGGTATCAGGAGGTTTGACAAGTTGGTCAAACGAGCTGCAGCCATGGAGGCGGACATGGAGCATTTCCACGTTGTTCAGAATTGGAGGAACAACTGGAATGTGGGGAAGAGGCCCGCAGTTGCTGGAAGTGTCGGGGGATAGCTGCTGGCTCAAAGGTTCAAACTGACTAGGGCGAACGCTGTCAATGTGGCAGGAAGACCTGGGAATGCATGGGTGAGACCTTTTGTGGTGACTTGTTACAATTGTGGGGAGACATGTCACTACCGATCCCAGTGCCCTAAGTTGCAGGATGTTGTCCAAAGGGGACCAACTCTGCAGGCCAGGAAGATGCCGTACCAGCAGGGGTGAGTATTTGCCTTGACTGAAGTTGATGCTGATGAGGTGAATCACGTCATCACTGGTACGAGGGAGGATGTTTAAGAGTGTTTTCTTTTGTTTCTTTTTCCCGCTTTTATAGTGAATTGTTATATAACGAGTGTGTGTTATGTAACAGGGGAACTTTATTTGAATGGAAAGAAATCTTTTGTTTTGTTCGATACTAGGTCCTCTCATACTTTTTTGTCACCTAAGTTTGCCAAAGTTTTGGGAGTCGAACCGAAAATCTTTCTAGGCAAGGTTTTAGCAGTAGCTACTCCATCAAGAGAGACTTTAACCACTGATCGGTACTATACGGACTGCGAGATCGTGATTGGAGATAGAATTTTTGGGATTGATCTGATCGAGCTGAATGTCTTGGGAGTTGATGTTATCATTGGCATTGATTGGATGTCGGTGTACCATGCAAGCATCGAGTGCAAGACCAAAGAAGTAACAGTGAAGGCTCCAGGTGGATCTGAAGTCACTTTCTAAGGGAAGAGGAGATGTTCACGCTTGGTTGCTGCTATCAGCAAGAAGAAGGGGATTCCTACAGAGGTGCAGTAAATTTCTGTGGTTCGGGATTATCCGACGGTATTCTTTGAAGATTTGCCTGGATTACCCCCGCATCGTGATGTAGAATTCAGTATCACTATTCAGCCAGTGAGTGCACCTATTTCCAAGGCACCGTATAGGATGGTGCCTGTGGAGCAGGATGAGATCAAACGGCAGATTGAGGAACTGATGGAGAAAGGCTTTATTCAACCGAGTGTGTCACCTTGGGGAGCACCGGTGCTGTTGGTAAAGAAGAAAGATGGTTTGATGAGGATGTGCATCGATTACCGAGAGCTGAATAAGGTCACTGTTCAGAATAAATATCCGATTCCAAGAATTGATGACTTGTTCGATCGTCTATAAGGAGCAGCAGTTTTCTCCAAAATAGATCTTCGATCAGGATATCAACAAGTTCGAGTGAAAGCTGAATATGTGCATGAGACTGCATTCAGAACTCGACACGGGCATTACGAATTCTTAGTTATGCCGTTTGGAGTGACGAATGCACCTGCAATCTTCATGGATATGATGAACAGAGTTCTGAGGCCGTTTATTGATTCTTTCATCGTGGTGTTTATCGACGAAATTCTTGTGTACTCCAAGTCGGAGAAGGAGCACACGGAGCATCTGGCATCAGTTTTGAGGAAGCTTTAGGATCATGAATTGTATGCCAAGTTATCCAAGTGCGATTTCTGGAAATCTGAGGTGGCATTCCTAGGTCACATCCTTTCTAAGGAGGGAGTGACAACTGATCCTCAGAAGATAGAGGTAGTGAGAGATTAGGCAAGGCCTACTACAGTGAAGAAAATTAGGAGTTTTCTTGGATTGACAGGATACTACAGGAGGTTTATTTAATGCTATGCTAAGATAGCCGTGCCACTCACTGGTCTGACCAAGAAGAATGTGGACTTCAAATGGACCGAGCAGTGCGAGAAGAGCTTTCAGGAGTTGAAAGAGAGGCTAACTACTGCTCCTATTTTAGCTTTGCCTAGAGCAGTTGTTGAGTATGATGTCTACAGCGATACTTCACATCGTGGGCTTGGTTGTGTCTTAATGCAAGAAGTGAAAGTGATCGCTTATGGGTTTAGGAAACTAAGACCACATGAGAAGAATTACCTGACTCATGATGTGGAGTTGGATGCGATTATCTTTGCCTTGAAGCAATAGAGACATTACGTGTATGGTGAGAAGCTGAACATGTACACAGACCACAAAAGCTTGAAGTACATCTATCAACAGAAGGATCTGAATCTCAGGCAAAGGAGATGACTGGAGGTGCTTGAGGACATTCGTTCGGAGATTAAGTACCATTCGAGGAGGGCTAATGTTTTTGCTGATACATTTAGCCGAAAGAGCAGTCTGGCTAGTTTGATTACGACTCAGAGGCAGCTGGCAGAGGAGTTGGATCGAGCTGGTATTGAAGTTGTTTTGCAAGGCTTGAGATCATCTTTAGCTCAATTGAGGCTTCAACCAATGCTGAATGAAAAGATTATCGCAAGTCAGAAGGAAGATGCAGAGATTCAGAATATGAAGGAGTAGGTAAGTGCTGGCAAGTTGTTAGAGTTCCAGATCAAGGATGAGGTGTTGTGGTTCGGAGAGAAGCTGTGTGCTCCTGATCAAGCAGAATTGCGGGAGAGCATTCTTCAGGAGGCACATGCTACTCTTTTGTCTATACATCCTGGGAGTACCAATATATATAAGGACATTAAGCAACACTTTTGGTGGTCAGGTTAAAGCGGGATATGGCCGAGTTTGTGGCAAAGTGTGAGGTCTGTCAACAGGTCAAAGCCGAGAATTAGAAACCCGGAGGTCTATTGCAACCGTTACCTATTCCAGAATGGAAGTGGGATAACACCATTATGGATTTCATCACGGGCTTGCCCAAGAGTTCAAAGGGCAATGATGCGATTTGGGTCATAGTCGACTAACTAACCAAGTCCGCTCATTTCTTGGCGATGAAACTCACTGCTTCGATGGAAAAGTTGGCCGAGCTGTATGTTGGTGAGATCGTCAGGCTTCATGGTATTCCGTTAATCATTGTATCTGATCGAGATGCGAGGTTTACTTCACATTTCTGGAAGAGTCTTCAGACAGCTTTGGGTACCAAGACGGATTTCAGCATTGCTTTTCATCCACATACCGATGGGCAGACCGAGAGAGTCAACCGTATTCTTGAGGATATGCTTTGGTGTTGTGTACTAGACTTTGGAGGCAGTTGGGAAAGGCACTTAGCTCTGGTGGAGTTTGCCTGCAACAACAGTTTTCAGACTAGTATCGGGATAGTGCCGTACGAAGCTCTGTATGGTAGGAAATGCAGAACACCTGTTTGTTGGTTTGAGGTGGGAGAAAGACAGATGTTTGGGCCTGAGATTGTGTAGCAAATATCTGAAAAGATTGATCTGATCAGGAAGAGGTTGGTGAATGCTCAGAGTAGGCAGAAGAGCTATACAGGTAACCAGAGGAGGGACCTTGAGTTAGAGGTTGGTGACTTTGTCTTTCTGAAAGTTTCACCTAGCAAAGGCATGATTCGCTTTGGCAAGAGTGGGAAGTTAGCCCCGAGGTTTATAGGCTCGTACAAGATATTAAAGCGGATTGGGAAAACTGCTTACCGGTTGGAGTTGCCGAAAAAGTTGTCCCAGGTGCACAATATCTTCCATGTGTCTATGCTGAGAGGGTACATTCCAGATCCAAGTCATCATTTGTCCGAAGTGCCAGAGGGTTTGCAGTTGGATCTAAGTTACATTGAGCTTTCGATCGAGGTTGTGGATCGTTGGGAGAAAGTCTTGAGGAACAAGACGATACCGATGGTCAAAGTAGTCTGGAGAAACCAGTTGGTTGAAGAGGCTACTTGGAAATCTGAGGAGAGGATGATGAAGGATCATCCTAAACTCTTTGTTTGATTTGTATCTTACTTCTTTTTCTTTCTTATCTTCTTGTTGTATTTCTGTTTTCTCACCCATTAAGTGTAGTTCCGGGACGGAACTATTCTAAGGAGAGAGTGTTGTAACATCTTGAATTTTTATTAGAGTTTGAGATTTTACATGTTTTGCATGTATGATTTCATATGCATTTTTTATAGAAAAATATTTTCTTCATAGCCTAAGCTATTAATTATTCTCCTTGTTTCCTAAAAGATCTATTTTTAAAGCCTAAATAAAATCCTAGGCCTAATTCTAGACCATTATAATTAATTTATTAATTAATTCTCTTGAGCCCATGGTCTTTTGGCCCATTAGTGAGCCCAATTAATTTACATTCTCTTTTAATTAACCCAACTTGTAATGTAGACCAACTCAATAAACAATTAATTAAAAGTACATAAACAAAATTTTGTAGGGGTACCAATTTGCATGTGCATTGCACTGCACGTGCAAATGCACCTTTGGGAGTAGGCCGGATAGTGCAAAGAGAGAGGGAGAGATGGGAGTAGTGGTGAGGTGGTTATCTCATTCAAGGGTGGTTGTTACAACTCCCAAACTGATCCTAGTCTTTGATCCTTAACTATTTTGACTAATCCTAGCCATTCAATCTACTCAAAAATGTGTATAAATACCCCCTCTCATTTACTCATTTTTGCACTTGAAAAAGGAAGAAACATAAAGAGTTAGAAAAAGATTGAGAGAAAGTGAGAGAAAGACTGAGTGTGTGCTAGTGTGTGTGTGCACCTTTGGAGGATGGCCAAATCGACAAGAAGAAGGGGAGCTCGGGTTCCATCAAGCACAAGGAGGTGAAGGCAATTTGCGGCTCAATCTAGGAGGGGAAGGATCATTTTTTGTTCAAGGAGATTTCTAGGAGTTCTTTCTTTTGTTTCTTCAAATAGGTGGGCAATTTTCTCTAACTGCTAAGTAGTATCAGGCTAGGTGGTGTGCTAATCATGCTAGAATAAATAAGTGAAAATATTGCTCTTTGATAATACCATGATTAAGGTGAAAATGGAACATATGTGAAATTGCATGAAATGACTAAGTGAAATTGATTGAATGATATGATTGTTGTTGTGATATTTTGATATGGATCTAGCATGCTAAATTAGAATAAATGTTTCTCCATGTCGAAATATTCGTGTATGTGGGAAAAGTGCAATTTAAGAAGTATGCTTATGTGAAAAATACAAATGGTGAGAATCTCCATGTTATTAAAATAAGATTGATTAGTAAATTATGCATGTTTATGGCTAGTATGATTGTTACTAAATAATCCTAAAAGTTGTATGTTGTTTGTTGGGAAAAATGAACATTTTATTAATTAGGTCAAATTCAAGAAATGATCATTTTGTGTGTAAATCAAAAGGGAGGAAGAAAAACTCATTAGTCTAATGAAGAACTAAAATATGATTGGAAGAAACCAAGAAAAATGTCTCTTTGAAAAGGGAATTGTTAATAGAACATTATGTGCTTTTTTTATGTACAAATGTAGAAAAAAAAGAGGTACTTTATTTGGAAAATGACAGTTAAGTGGTATTTTGAAAATCTTGAGTTACTGTATAAGTTACAAATTTCGGACTTTAGTTACTGAACAGTCGACCGTATACGTCTTAACAGTCGACTGTCCAGACTATTTATTTTCGAGTTTTAAATCATCACAGAACAGTCGGCCGACTATGTCCTAACAGTCGACTGTCCTGATTATTTTAAATTTTGAGTTTTTCATCAGAGAACAGTCGACCGACCATGTCCTAACAGTCGACTGTCCTGACTATTTTAATTTTTGAGTTTTAATCCTCGCAGAGCAGTCGACCGACTGTGCTTTAACATTCGACTGTCCTGACGATTTAATTGATATCCAGATTTGATGAGAAAATTTTTCTATAACCCTTGGCCTAGTGTAAAGGGGAAATCGAGACTTTTGCAAGAAAGAACTTATTCTAAATTATTAGTTTAAAGTATTTTTGGATAAAGAAAAGTGTATTGTTTAAAAGAGTTTGAAAAGAGATTTTTTTTTTTGATAAAAAGGAAATTGAAGGTATGAATGTTTGATTTAGTATTGGCAAAGAGAATAAGAGAATGATGTGGAAAGAATGAATTATGGATGTGACAAATTAGAAAATGAATTTATTTGTCTTATGCATAAAATTAAGCATGAAACTAAAATCAAATATCCTGATGAATTATGAAAAGTCTTATGAATATGAATACACAAATGCTATGGACATGAAATGAGATTTTGAAGTAGAGGGTAGCTAAAATCCTATTACCGGCAATTGAATGAATTAAAATTGTAAAGTTGAATTATTGAGATGAAAGACCAAGTTGGTCATGTTGTTGATTGAGAACAGTATAGAGGAAAGAGCTAACTTTAGGGGTTGATTTTATTCATGATTCAAATAAAGTAAGGATTTAGATACATAGTGGTGATGTGACGAAAGTGAGGAAAACACGAGTATGAGAGCCATCGGATTGGTGGTGTGAGAGTGATTCACAGACTGCCTGCATGATGCGTCATGATATGGCGTGAGCACTACCTCAGAATTATCATCCCGGTGGCGATGCTTGTGGGGTGTTTGGTGACTACGGGTGGTGCCATCATTCCACGGCGGAGGTTGAATTGTCCATAGTCTGCCTGCTCGATGCGTCATGTCAGTGCGTGGGATTCCCCTCCAGACTGCCTGAACATGGGCTCATAGATGGTAGAACATCTAGCATACTTACCGTAGTTACCGTAGTAGTTTAAGTCATGGCGAGGGATTGAACACTATAAAATGAAGTACGATTAAGGGCTTGTCCTCGGACCTATGTAGTATGGAATGCATAGAATCCGAACAAGTTCTCATTAGTGTCATATAACGTAACAACTGCATTAAGGACTAAGTGCACAACACAACACGACATCTATAGGATATATTTCTCGTAGTTTTGCTTGTGACAAGTGTGTGTTTTATAAGTAAGAGAAAATTGATGTTTTATATCCTTGCGTCAGTTAAATGAACTGACGAGCCCACAGTTTCTATGCTGGGTAAAGAGGTTGACAAGAATAAGTATGCAAGATGCTTAAAGAATGTTTCAAGTGTTGTACATTTTATTCATGTAATTATTGTAATTTGCTTCTGCTGTTTAAATGTAATTTAAAGATGTAACTCTGATGTAATGAAAGTTTTAAATTTCCTTCTAAAATTATACGAAAAGAAGTGTAAAGATCCTGTGGAACTTCGAATTCAGCCTGTTTTGGAATTCGGGGTGTTACATAGTCTGTCACTTTTTATAGGCTTGAAGGAAGCCAATGTCTTATAGAGGAGCCTGGAGAAGGCTCAGACCTGTTAAAGAGGCCTGTTATGATTAATCTTCCTGTAGAAGCTTTGGGATTTGTGCTGGAATTGTACAGCCCTGATTTGCCGTGATTTTTACCACCATCATAAGCCCCTACTCCCGGAGGGCAATTTTCTTGGCTTTCGGGGAGTAGTACTTTTTACTTTTGGACTCCGGAGTGCAATCTTAGCTGTTAGGGTGCTTGGAGATTCCTGGAATTGAATTGTGGCTTCTGAAGGTAGTGAATATCTTCCTGGATTTTCCATATTTTTTTGAATTTTTCAAAAATTTTCTCGATTTTAAAATCACTGTTTCGAATTTTATAATTAATAATTCCAATTTTAATTAATTTTTGGAAATTTAAATTACTTTCCCAAATTAAAATAATTATTTTTGGATTTTTAATTAAAATTTTGAATTTTTAAATGATTTTTAATTGAATAATTAGACTCGTGCACACCTTTTGACGCGATCTGGATCGTCGATCAAGGCGGGCTCTCACGTTGATGAGGTTGCACACTTTTTGGTACGATCAGAGTCGGCGATCAGGATGAACTCGCACACGGATGAGATTAGGCAGCTGTGATGCGATCACTGCATTTTTTGGCGATGTGGCATGATCTAAACCGCTGATCATCATCATGCTCGAGCGCTGAGTGGGATCAGATGATGGAGAAGAGAGCGGAGCGTTGGGGAAGAAGATGGGATGACGTGGCTTAATCTTGTGCATCCATCATGCTCGAGCTCGAATCTCCGAGCGATCTGAAGGTTGGCGAGCGCTGTGAGCAACCTCATAGCTCGATCAACCATTTCGTCGAGCTATAGCCAACTTTTTCAATTTTTGAGATTTCTTTGACCTATAGCTCTGTTGTGCTATGAGGATTCTATCAAGTTATGAAGCTCTAAGCCTTGTCGAGCTACGGAGCTCCATTCAGTCATCGAGCTACAGAGTTGTCGAGCTATGGAGCTACTCCTTCATCGAGCTACAGAGCTGTCGAGCTATTGAGCTTCGGACTTTGGTCGAGCTATGAGGCTCGCAATTTCTCATCGAGCTATGGTGGTATCGTTGACTATGGTGTTTCGTCAAGCGACCACGACTTCGTCGAGCTATGGAGGAGCTTCGGTCGAGCTATGGGGCTCGCAATTTCTCATCGAGCTATGGTGGTATCATCAACTATGGCGTTTCATTGAGATACCACGACGTCGTCGAGCTATAGAGGAGCTTCGGTCGAGCTATGAACAATGCCCCCTGTCGAGCTATCTTCGTCGAGCTGTGGGGTAACTTCTCCATTGAGCTATGAGCTTTTCCCCTCGTCGAGCTATGGGGTAGCTTCTCCGTCGAGCTATAGTTGCTGCCTCTTGGTCGAGCTATGGGTAGCTTCACCATCGAGCTAAGAACTTAGTCGTGATCGAGCTACGACAATAAAGCTTAAGTTGAGCTGTGCCCGTCGATTTCTCGTTGAAGGTGGAGCAGTTAGGGTGTCACAGGTGTCGAGCTACAGAGGTGTCGTGGAGGTTAGGCAACGAGGAAGACGACATAATCGAATTTAGGAGGTTTTGGATTTAAGCTGCGGAGAAGAAGAAGAAGGCGCCATGGGTGAGCTCTGTTTCTCGTTCGAGCCAGGAACCCGTTCTCTGTTTAGCGACCACGTCCTCGTCGAGCTGTCGTAGCGCCGAGCTACTGCATCTCGGTCGAGCTACGAGCGTGTTCGTCGAGCTTCGGAAGCGGTGTGGCGGTGGAAGAGTTTGGCGCCTCTGTTTTTTCTTTTGAATCAGAAGAAGAAGGAAAGAAGAGGGTGCGGGTTTTGGGTTTTGAGCGTGTACCCGCAACCCGCTCCGAACCATATTGTATGGTTTGCTTGTGGGTTCGGTTTGCGAACCTTGGACCCGACCCGAGCCTGTTTTCCTCTTTTCCTCTTCTATTCGAATTGCGAACATTTGTTTGGGGATTTTTTGAAGCTTTGTTTGGCATATACTTGGAGCTTTTGGAGTTTATGGAGAATAGATTGAAGCTTTGGCTTGGCAAGGAGCTTGCTTTGTTTGGAGTTGAGCTGTCTTTGACGGAGTTCTCTTTCTTACACCAAGGTAGGAGTGCTAGGGTTTTTGGATTTGATCATCTCTTTGAAGTTTGAGTTGATTTTGGTTGAGAGAGGTTGAACGGACTTGGGGACTCTGCAGGGCTAGTAGGCTTTGTCACATGGAAGCTTGA
Source organism: Hemerocallis citrina (assembly GCA_017893485.1). Lineage (NCBI taxonomy): Eukaryota > Viridiplantae > Streptophyta > Magnoliopsida > Asparagales > Asphodelaceae > Hemerocallis > Hemerocallis citrina. The sequence goes on from CM030367.1 coordinate 47,290,328, forward strand.
TTGGTGATGGATTTTCTTCTGTTGGTGGTGAACACGGCATCCACCAAGTGTTTGTGAAATTGTTTACCCTATCATGTCCACCAAGTGTTTGTGAAATTCTTCACCCCATCACGTCCACCAAGTGTTCGTGAAATTGTTTACCCCATCAGACTGATTTTTTCATCAGCCGAGCACTGTGATGTTCGCTCATTTTGATAGTCGACTGCCCTGTTGCTAAATTACTGTTCTTATTGGACCTGGTGTAGTGTAATCTAACCGTTGGATCTTGTGGAGGGCTCAGATCCTGCCACGTGGCAATTTGATCTCTGGGGTTCTATAAATAGGAGTTGATTCCACCTTCCATTCCTTCATTTACCACTTTCACTTTCTTTCTCTAGAAAATATTGAGAGCTTCTCTCTATAAAAGTTGCGGTGTTTCACCGGGGGGTGCTGGTGGCTTGCCTGGTGTTTAACGGGGGTACTAGTTTCAGCTGTCAATTTAGAGTTTCCACCACCTTGGCCAGGTAACATTCTTGTGATCGCTGTTCATTATGTCTAGCATTTCGTCGATCTGTGCTTCTACTAGATTAGTTGGTCTAGATGGAGAAGAGGGTGTTGTGCTCAACCATTTTACCGGAAAGGAAAAAGGGTGTGATGTAGTCGGTCTTTCCACTGTTGTGGAAACGATCTTCGAACCTGAGAGAGATAGGGGATGTCATGGAGTATGATGAGCCATCCCGTAGTCGATCGAGACTTTCTTAGGGGTGGCATGGAGTATGACGAGCCAGATCCCGTCTATACTACCAAGGCTGATTATGTCATCACTATTCTTACACGGGAGGAGCTTGATGTGATTAGGACGGGCTTTGGGATTCCCGACGAGTACAAGTTACTCTTGTCGGGTCCTGGAGTTAGGGCCTGTCATACCATGTCAGAGGAATATTGTTTCTTCCCGTGCGATGCCTTCTTTGCAGGGCTTCATTTGTCCCTTCACCCTTTTGTTAAAGAGGTTCTTAACTGGTATCAGCTGTGTCCGGTACAGCTGATGCCGAATGTGTGGAAACATGTTATCGGATTTATCATACAATGTCGCAGGCTCAGGGCCGAGCCAAGCCTGGCTGTGTTTAGACGACACTTAAAACTCATCCAACTTAGCAGAGTGGAGGAGCCTTGGTACCTTAGCCCTCGTAAGAATCAGAGGTTAGTTGATGCTTCCTCGTTGATTAAATATTGGAAGGAGTGGTGGATTCTATAGGGCCATGTACCCAGGCGTCATATAAACAGATAAACAGACACATGAATCATGTAATCATGAATTCATGCAAACATATGGGACCTACGGGCCCCCCCTTCCGAGCACACCTTCCTATAGGAAAAAATGCCGCCATGAATCATATAAACAGATAAACAAACACACAAACCATGTAATCATGTATTCATGCAAACAGACGAGACCTATAGGCGCCCCTCCCGAGTACACCTTCCTATAGGGAAGAATGCAGTCAGGAATCATATAACTAAATAAACGGATAACAGAAACATGAGCCCCCCACCAAGAACACTAACCTATATTGTCCACTACCGAATCTTTCCTTTAACCCGGGCTTGATTATTTCTTCTTTTTACCAACACAAACATGAATGTGCACAATCAGGGACGGCTAAACATGACAGGAACAGAAAAAAGGTTCAGACTAGGTGGAAAACATGTTCGGGTGTCATAAACAAATTATAACATTGAAACAACAAGAACTCCAATTCTGGACACCGGGACATTGCTGCACCAAAACTGAAATTCCCGCTGTTACAGAAAAGAAAATCTGGATCCGTCAGAAGTTCTAGATTCTAGACTCTCTACCGGTTCCAGCGTATATACACACGATATATAAAAATTACAGAAACTAGGTTCAAATTCTTATTCTTTACAGATTACATGTTCATGCAGCAGGTAAGAGTTAAATACTTATAAACAAAAGTAGCTTGCAAAATAATTCAATAAATTCATAAAAATCATATTTAAACTCCTAACAGTGTTAAATATCAATGTAATTAATCTCAGATTTTAATACTTAAATTAATCTACTATTTCAGCTAATTACGCAGGGTGATGTATATTTTAGACTGCATTCTGGAATTCAGACGTCGCTGTACAAAAATTTGAATATCTTGCTATTCCTAAATCGAATCGCAAAACAACCAGATATTCTGGATTCTAGACACACAGAGCTACGATTCTCATTCAATATATTCTAATCAATGATAAATAGAATAAGGTCAAAACTAAGGTTCTTTACTGAACAGACATGAAGGCAGCAAATCTATAATCATTTTTGTATAAATATATTAAATCAGAAAAACTATCAAATAATTCTACAAAAATTTGGGGTGACTCCTAATCATGTCTAGTCATGTTTATATTAATATCAAGTCTAAATTTTACTGTTAGCATCTATTTTAATCAATAATTCCTGCAAAAAAACTTGTAATCGAAAATGTGGAAATTGCGACGCAACAGTATTAAAAGTAAGATATCTGACAAGTTGCAGATCGGATTTCAGATCTGTCAAAAGTTTTTGAAACTAGAAACAGGGGCCTACATTTCTTATTCACAAACTTATTTATTATTATGAAATTAACAGGATTTAATATGTCGTGCCAAATTAGGACAGTAGCAAATGAAATCACTTTTGCATTGAATTATAAAATTAATTGTAATTACGATGGATCCAAATTAGTATATAATGCAAATCAGAATTAAATGGGCCTTCTAATTAGCATGGCATGTTTATTCTCAAATTCATAAAAAGGGAAACACTATTAACATATTAAACATACTAACAAAACATCTATAACTCACAGTGATTCATGGACATGCATTTATATAGATAAATAACTAGATCTAACTCATGTTTTATGTGATGGGTGAAATGACGAAATGTTTGTGACCTTTTACGATTATGGAATTGATAGAAACAAGTCAAACGGGTAGGCCAAGATCATCAATGGTAAATCATGAAGAACGAGTCACAACGAAGATCTACTTGTGGTATTTCAAAAACAAGTGCTTGTACGGGAAACAAAAGAGATTCGTACAAGATATTTGCCTTACAAGATGACGATTCTGATAAAGATTAAACAGGACTAGGATCCTGGGCAGCGAAACACGTGCGAGTTACGTGCAATCATAACATGTACACAAGAGGCGGCAACTATACGTGCGATGCACGTACAATCAAGACAGTAGCAACACGGTGGCCATTGACGGAGGAAGCGACCAAAGGGGCTCGGCGACTACACAGGAGGTTGCGGCAGTGGCAGCAGAGCATCGGAACAGAAAGACAGAACAAGAACAGCAATGTCCACAATGGCAGTGGCAGCAGGCAGGCGATGCACATGCGTCGGCAGTGGGAAGGAGGAAGAGGGTGATCGGGGGTGTGCAGGTGGTGCTGGCACAATTGAGGTGGACGACGAGATGGGGTGCAGTCGAGGACAAGGTGGAAGGTGACAGGGTTGGGGATCTTGTGGCGAGGTGGGGGTGACAGTCGAGGGTGGACGAGGACAGGATGATAGTGTCGGCGAGGAGATGGGTTTCGGCTGGACGGGTTTGGAGGAAGTCAGAGGGAGGAGGAGACGGGTGGTAGGGGTGACGACGACTGGGAGGTTAGGGTTTTTAATATGTGTTTAGGATTGAGATTGGGGTGGGGGGGAGGGTATATAGGATTTAGATTAGGGTTAAGGTGGGTTTTGGGTTAGTGGTATTGGATCCAACAAGGAAATGGGTGAGGGCTTTGGGTTAATGGGTAATTGGGTATAGGGTCCAATAGGATAAAAGAGAACAATAAATAGGATTTATAATTAGATAAATTGAGAATGACAAATGTAAGAATTTGATTAGGATGAACAACAAATTTTTGGCTCAACAGAAAAATACAAATTAAATAGATTGGGAGGCAAAAATTTGAGTCAAGGCAATAATAAATTCTATTAAGAGAAAAAAAACCAATTTACAAGGATTCGGAAAGATACTAAGGAGTACAATGAATAATAATACCAAAAAAATACAATAATGAAAACAGGGGTTACAAAAGCTATAGCACTTTTGGTAAGGCTGCGTCATGTGGTGGGATTGTCACGCCCCGCTTCCCAAAAAGGAATACGGAATATGGATACGGACTAAGTATAGAGAATGGCTTTCACCATTCATAATCTGTAAGGATCTTTACAACATATACAAAAATAAACAAGACATATGCAAGAGATTTAATCATCCACACATGAATAACTGAATTAATATACTCAACAAGATTACTTGAAAGCAAGAATACTGAATCTCAAATAGTCAAGTCGGGAACCAAACACAAGTCTGGGACAAAATGCCCAATTCAAATATCCATGCAACAAATTATAATTATTCAAGATAAGCAACAAGAATAAATAAATATAGCAAGAACTCCAGCCAACTAGAATCTTTGATCATCTACTCCATCGGGTAGCTGGTCACCAAAGTCTGCAAGTGACAAACTGCAGGAAAAGGAAAGAGAAAACAAATGCCCGTCAATACAAGTTACGGGCTACTTGTAATGCAGGTAACAAGTACAGGAAAAATAAATAGACAAGAACAGAGTAACAGCGGAAGTAAGTATAGCATAGAAAGATGTAACAACAAAATAGAGCAACTAACTCTAAGACAAGAACAGAACAAGTAGCATGGCAAGATAGATGGGTGTGAGTGGCATGTAACAAGTGCCAAGTAGCATGTAAACGAGTAACAAGTAACAAGTGTCAAGTAATCAAGTATCATGTACAAGTAACAGGTAGCAAGTGTCAAGTGATCATGTTGTTTTCAAGTTTTGTATCTAGACCTATCTAGGTAGCACTTCATGCGTCCCAGATTTTTATCACATGGTTGCTACATTCATGCAAGTTACGTTTTAGATTTTATAGTGGATTATAGAGGGCAGTGTACTCAGGGACAAGTATCAAGTAATCATGTATCAAGTATCAAGTATCAAGTATCAAGTATCACGTGTCAAGTTTGCAAGTGTCAAGTAATCACGTGTTAAGTATCAAGTATCAAGTATCACTTAGGATCTATGGATCCCCTTCCGAGTATACGTTTCTGTATTTTCCACTATTAGATCTTTTCCTTTAACCCTAGCTTAGTTTCTTGTTATTATCATTCAAACAAGCATAAACGTGCAAAAACAAGGAGAGAAACATGGTAAGATAACAAGGGACAAGTAAAAGTTGAATAAAGGACACAAACGGATGACGAATGACTCAAAATAGACTAAGACAACGAAAATTCTAATTCTGGACAGCAAGACAGTACTGCACCAAATCTGGAATTCCTATTGCCACGGACATGCAAATCTGGATTCGTCAGGAAATCTAGAAAATAGACTCTTGGACGAATCCAGCACATATATACAAGTCACATAATAATCACAGAAACAGAACTCAAAACAGAATTATACACAGAAAAGATGTTCAGCCAGAAATCACAAGATTTTATTCACAAGCATGAAAATGGCACAAAAACCTACTGATTAAATCCAAGAAAAATCTAGAATATTCCCCAGTATGTCTAGTACCAGCAAATATAATTTCAAAATATTCCAACATGTATAGCATAGTCAAATAAATTTGGGAAACTGCAAGATACAGTAAATTTGTAAATCTGAAATGCTCGACACAGCAATACTAAAACAGCGATAGATTATAAAGTATAGCTCGAAATCAAAATCCGTCAAAAGGGTGGTAAAACAGATACAGTAAGCTACATTTTATGTTTACAAAGTTTTTACCAACAGCTACTAGAATCAAGTCGAAAACATGGTTATTTACTGAGCAGCATGCAAAACTGGAGATATAGTACTTTGTTCACAAGCATAGAATAGTTTATAAATGTGATCAAATAAATCTACAAAAAATTGGGGTTAATCCCAGTCGAGTCTAGTCATAGCTAGCAAAATATTAGATCCAAATATTATCTTTAACATCAGTATTAAAATAAATAACTCTACAGAATTCACATAAAACCGAATCTGGAATTTCTAACACATCTGTGGCAAAACAACAATAACTGATAACTCACAAATCGAAACTGAGATCTGTCAGAAATTCTGAAAAATAGATAATGAGATCTACAATTTATATTCACAAATTAATTTGATTTACTGACCTCAACAAGGTCTAAAATACTGAACAAAAACGGGGGCAGCAGTAAAAACAGAAATCTTTTCATGTATTAAATCAAATAGTTCATATGCAACAAATCCAAATTATAATAAAATACCAAAACATGGTATATTAGATGTCCAAAAGAACATGGTATGGGTGTTTTACAAATCTACCACAAAAGATTACAACTAACACATCAAGCATGCAAGATTCATACAACATATCATGGATCACGAACCAACATACATACATGCATCAAGTATCTAGATTATTCTAAATTATTTTCCTGTCGTGTGTGCAACAAAGACGACTACGGATGTGTCATCAAATAGAGACAAGATCTAACAAGGATTTTCATGAGAATGAAACTAGAATCAAAAGTGGTACTACGGTGGTATTTAGTACTTGTATATTCAACAAAAAAGAATACAAGTTACTTGCCTTGTAATTGACGACGGAAATGATGAAAAGACGAGAATAACGGGAATGAATTCCCAGGCACGAACACAATACCAATGAACGGACAACCACAAACAACCGATCACGAACACAATCACGAACACAATGCACGTATCCATTCACACGAGAACAAAATGTGCACACAAAAGAGAGGGAAGTAGCCGGGGTGTGCTCGGAGATCAACACACACACACAAGGACCAAGGGCAGCCAGAAGGAAGGAGATATGCACTGTGAGAAGGGAACGATGGCGGTAGTGGGCGGCACGGCGGTGCTGGCTGGCTGGCGCTACTACTGTCGTTGCTGCTGACTTTGGAAGGGGGATGCAGGGGGCTGTTGTCGCTGGGGCTTCGTGGCGTCGGTTTGTAGGGCACAGCACAGGGTGACAAGGGGGAGGCTGGCACTGAGGTGGTTAGGAGAGAGGAGGGGGTGCACACAGGGGATGAGGGAGAGATGATAGATGATCGGGAGTATGAGGTATGGGGGGTGAGATCGGGATGCTGGGTAGAGAGATGAGGTAAAGCAGCTAGGTTTTCTAATCAATGGGTAATATAATAGTGGGTATATATATATAAGTTGGAATGAAGTAGGGTTTTTAGGGGGTAACGGGTGTTGGGTATAACAGGTATTAGAAGATCCAATATGGAGAATAAAGGATTATAAGTTTTAGGGTTATAAATAGGATCCAATAAGAGCTAGGAAACAATAATAAAATAGTCCATGAACATAATAATTAGAATTAAACAATTCAATTGGAGACAAAAATTTGACAGAAAAATTAAATGAAGAAAATATTCAAGGTCACAAAATAGAATCAAAGGCAAGATAGATAGATAGATTGAGAACGAAGAATAGATACATGGTTCAGAAGGAACATCAGAGTACAATATGAATAAAATACTCAGGAAAAGATAGATACATCCAAAATACAGGAAAAGGGAAAACAGGGGTTATAGGGATTGTGGTTAGGTTTTTTAGGAGTGAAGGGAACGCACGTAGGCATGTAAACAGCTAATCAGGACCGGTGCATTACAAATGGTATAAGAGTTGACTTTTGACCCTGATGGTGAAGTCACGATGGGTGTACACACTGATGAGGCTAAGGATAGTACGTTGGTTGAAGGCTAGGGTCAGTATGCTGGCAGAATTAGGGTAGTGGCATCCTTGTGGATCACATCGGCTAGAAAGGAGGTCCTGTATTGAGTACAAGTCCGATCTTAATGAGGACGCTAAATCAAAAAGGATAGGTAATTGTAATACCCTAGGATTAGTGGGCTTAGCATTAATAATGGACTTGATGGTCTTATATTATAATAGATTAATTGGATGATTATGATGGATTGATTAATTGGATGATTGTAATGAATTAATTGAATGCTATGATGATTATAATGGATTTGGGCTTAGGAGCTATATATTGATATTTGATATGGGCTTAACTAATTAATTAGAAACGGGCCTTGTTTATATATCTATAGCTCCTAAGCCCAAATCAACGAGCCCTGTTTATATATATGAGTGTAGTAAAGTGCACGTGAGGAAAGCATGCAGAATGAGTGAGTGAGTGTGATAGTGACATTAATAATGTCCTTTATCGGTTGAAAAAGAGTGAAGGAGTGTGTATATATTAGAAAGCCCATGATCCAATAATATCTATAAAGCTATAACACTTTTGGTGAGGCTGTGTCCTATGGTGAGGTTGTGGTTAGGTTTTTTAGGCGTGTAGGACACGTAGACACGCTCTTTTCTTACTTGCAAATTCAGACAAAATTCGGACATGCCAACAAGTAGATGAAGTAGTTTGTACTGAATTTCTAGATCCAATAGTGGATCCCCTACTCTTTGAAGCTGTCAAAAATTGTATGGTGCATGGGCCGTGTAAGCCCTATTTTTCAGATTTTATTGTATTTTGTATTCTTTTGATTATTGTATTTAAATTCATTTGCAATAGTGCATTGTATTTTCTTGGGTTCTTTTGTTTCCTCTCGATCAATCTGTGTTCTTTTGATTGGATTCTGTTTTTTTGCGGAATTTGCGCTTTTCTATTTTGAATTCGATTTGTTCTCCTTTGTGTTTGTCTCATCTCATTGCAATTGTTTGTCTCTTTTTAGAGCCAAAACCGATACCCAGAACCCACATAATATCAACCCAAAACCTTAATTTCTTGATCCCTATAAATACTCTATTAATTTAACCCTAATAACTATCTCTCTCTCTCTCTCTCTTCCGCCGTTTCTCTCTCCCCGCACCCCCTTTCTCTCTCTCTATTTCTCGCTGAACCCAAAACCCTCTGCAACTCCACCCAACCCCCGTCACTACTCCGATCGTCCTTCACCACCGTCACCACCATCTTCACCTTCTCCATCTCCTCACCGTCTTCATCCTCGTCGCCTTCTCTGTTGCCCTCGCCATTACCCACAGAAACCCAACCACCGAAGTTTTTCCATCGACGTAACTCCTTGCCATCGCCCTACCCATCGTCGTGCTCATCACCATTGCATTCACCGTCCCTCGCCGCTCCACCGAGTTCCCTAGCATCGCCGTTCGAGTCCCGGAGTCACCGTTCGCCGTCATCTCTGTTTTCGACCGCAAGAACAGAGCTCGTCTTCGCCGTGAGTGTCGTCGCTGCCGTCACTTCCCGATCGTCGTACCGACGTTGCTCTGCCATCGCAGCCGCCCCGTCGCAGTCGAAGCGCTGCGCCGTCCACCGTTCGCTCTCTCTCACTCTCGCTGTTGTGAGGAAGGAGACGATCAGTGAGTGGTCAGATTCGCTGTCCCGTGTTCGGTCACAACTGATCCACTTTTGTTGTCCTCTATTTGGATTGGATCCGGTGTAAGCAAAGGGATCTCATTGGGCTGATTTTGTAGAACCCCGTATTTTCAAATATTATTTTTATATTTGAAAATGAATTTAAATTTATTTTTGGGAGATTTAATGAATATTTTCAGAAAATTTATCTTTTGGTACACGTGCAAAACATGTGCAAATACTTTTTGAGAAGTTGGGAAATTAAGTTTTCTTTATGAAAAATCATTATTTAATATTTGACATTTATTTAGTATTTTTCCAGATTTTTCTGAAATTTATTGGAACTATTTGCAATTTTTGAGAAAAGAAGGACTTTTTTGCAAATTTGACATTTTTAGGGGTTAAAGTGCAAGATGTATATTCTGGACGTTTTGAACAGTATTAATTGAGATTTAGAATGAATATTTTCTTTTAAATCCAAATTTAAATGAGTTTTGATGGAATTTCCAAAGAATGATCTATATATGTAAATTGTATTTTGGAAAGGATTGTTTTGCAAAGTGTGGGTAAAACCCTAATATTCAATCCGGCATATTTAAGAGATTTTTCTCCCAGCCGTCATTGTTGATAAAACACAGAATTTTGGAGATTTATTTTTGGTGGAGAAGGAGTCTTTGGATCTAGCAAGAGGGAGAACTTTTCGTGGACTTTTCTCAATTCAAGGTGAGAGATATGAAAATTTTGTTGTTGTTTGGTTCTTGTGAGATATATAGAAATTGTTTGTTGTTTGATTCATGTGAGTGACCTTGTTTTGTTTGTTTGATTTTGTGAGTATTATAATTCGTCTTGTTGATTGATCTATGCGTGCAAGTATCATGATGTAATGATTGGATGTTGTGAACAATATAAATATTGTATTGTGGTATGAATCATGTGAAATATTGTGAATAAAATAGTACATCTTTATTATTGAAATTGTGTTGCTAAAAACATGTTGAGATTGAGCACGAACATCTGGGCATTAGTTTCTGAATCAGATTTTTATGTAGATTAGGGAAAGAAACTGAGATCTTGTAAAACCCTAATGAAAGGATTTGTAATTTAGAACATGAGAACCTAAGTTTTGACATATTGATGTTTTGAGTGATATATATATACATATACCTGATGAAGATTCGTTGAGATTTATTATTTTCCTGAATACGAACTATTTTCATAGACATTGATCATTAGAAAGCTTCAGATTTTGATTTTGTAATCAGACCAAATTTTGAAATCTGTGGGCCGACAGTCGACTTGTCTACTGTGCAGTCGACCGGTACGAGCCTGACACTTTATTCTAGAATTGTTGGAAAAGTCGTTCTGGACAGTCGACCTAGCTGTAGGCAGTCGACTGGTCCACTGAAGAAATTATTTTTGTAAAAATTATTAGTCCTTTCTGGACAGTCGACCTATAATCCTTTAAGTCGACTTATATACTTAGAATAATTTTGAGAAGATTATTGGAAATTACCTCGGGCAAGTCGACTGATCTCTTCTTAAGTCGACTATTATATGACTTAGTTTATTTTCGTAAAATTTTGGAATTCGTCCTCTGGACAGTCGACTTACTACAGTATAAGTCGACTGGTACTGAAGGATCTTTGTAAACTCAGTGCTATTTCGAATGATTGGTTCTTCAGATAATTTAGTATACGCTTGACATTCAGTTCAGTATATGATTAAGCATTTGACTTTGAGATATTCAGATAAGTATTTCATTTGAGACATTTAGTTGAGCCACTTGGTTCATTGGAACCTTGTTTGGATATTTGAGTTGAGTCTCTAGAGGCGTATGACCCTAGTGTACCGGTGTTGAGTATTCTGTTGAGGCCCATTGAGGCATTTCAGTTATTGAGTTTTGAATTTAGGCCGGTAGGGTATACCACTCTAGGAGATTCGTTAAGTAATTAATTAACCCAAAGTGATAAGGACAGGCACTAGTGGTGATATGATGAACGGGAACATGAGTCAAGAACCTTAGTATGGCTTTCGGTGTGGGATTTAATCTCCGAAATTATCACAGTAGATTATTAGTGGTGTGGGATATGTCTCCGAAATTATCACAGTCTTGTGGTGTGGGACAATCTCCGGAATTATCACGGTAACTATTGTGGTGTGGGATTGATCTTCGGAATTATCGGGGTCGAGGTGAAGCACATGTGGTATTCGTGTGGTGACGTGTCAATGTTTCGGTGTGGGATTTGATCTCCGGAATTATCACAGTAGATTATTAGTGGGGTGGGATATGTCTCCGGAATTATCACAGTCTTGTGGTGTGGGACAATCTCCGGAATTATCACGGTAACTACTTGTGGTGTGGGGTTGATCTCCGGAATTATCGGGCATGTGATACTATCCATAGTTTATCTTTATCTCGTAGTAGTCATCGTGTTAGAATTAGTTCATAACGCGGGGATTGAACCCTAAGAAGTGAAGACGTTAAGGGCTTGCACCGAACCTATGTAGAATGGGATGCATAGACTTCGACAAGTACGCATTAGAGAGTCTGCATATAGAACTTGTGTTTTCTTGGCTTGGTTTTATGCATGTGGTTTTCTTGTTTTCTACACATGACACTTAGCTTAGTATCACTGGATGTTTTATGTTATCTGTCATTTCGTACTTTCCATAATCATTTAGTACTTGTTGCTTTAGAATTTATGAGGTATGATCGTTTATGTTGTTTGTTTATTTTTATATTTCTCACACCATTTATGGCTAACCCCTTAGTTTGGGGGTTAGGGATCGTCTCTAGCCTCACATGTTGCAGGTAGTTGCTTAGTGATGGAGATTTAGATGCTAGAAGCATATTTGAGATAAATTGATTCTTAAGTGCTTTGTGTAAAATTGTAATATCAGTTTTGAGATAAATTTGTGTTGTAAAAAAAGAAAATATTGAGTTGAATTTGTTTTGAATTCCGCTGTGACTTGTAAAAGATTTGTTGTAATAAATGTTGAAAATTTTAGTGGTGTTGGTTATGTTTAATATGGTATTGAAGTGGATCACTGGGAATGTGCCACGTATTTTCTATGTTATTAATCTAGAAATTCGGGGCGCTACAGATTTGGTGTTCCGTGTTCTGTGCGCACCAGATCCTATTTTGGTGTTCTGTGTTCTGTCCCGATCCGGTGTGAAGATTTGCTCTTGGCTTTTGTTGTTGCTGTGGTTCTTTGCACGTGTTTTTGGGAGATTTCGCTCGGGATTCTGATCCAGTTATTTCTATTTAATTATATCTGCAATAACAGGCAAGTCTCTTCTTGAACCCTTTCATTATTTGTGTTCAAGATTATTTGATCTCCTGCAAGTAGATCCTGCCCATTTTGCTATCAAAAACTGCTTTTGACAATTCCGTTAAGATTATCGAGGGTTTACACGAGCTAACCCGATGTACTCTTAACATCGTGCTATCTCTTTGATCTTAAACCCAGTCCCCAATATTTCATGCATATCCACAATTAAACAACTAGATTCATGCATAGGATTACTTGATAATTTGGACAAGATAAATTGAACATGCTAGATTGAATTTAATTGATGAATTGACACCATGATCGTGATAAATGTATCTTAAACCTTAAAAATTTGCATGTTGACACCTAGGATTGCTTTGATTTCCAATTTGCATGCTATATGTGATCGTGTGAATTATTTGTTATCTTCACATGTTAAGTTGATTTCTGGACTGTTGTATGTTCCACTTTGAATCAAATTTTTTAGCCATGGTAATGACATAATTTGAAAGAACTTACTAAACATAAGATACAGCCCTTGATGTCTAGATAATTTTTCCCTGGTCTGGATTTAAATTCCAATTTGTCATCTGTTAGATAACATCACTTTACTGCAACTGTGTTAGTAATTTCACACTCATAATTTCATGTGTATCCTACTGTTTCTTATATTATTTAACCCTGTTAACAGTAAAGGAAAAATATGAAATAAATTGAATTGGACCTAGACATGTATAGCTACTTCCCTGAATTTTTGTAGATTTTATTAATGAGTACTCTAACCCGAAATAATTAGTAGAACATAACCTACTGTATGCTGACTGAACATAAAACCTAATTAGAATAGAGTTTTCACCCTAGTTCCTATGTCTTTTATATGCCTTAATTATACTCGCTGGAACCGTGTGGAAGTCTACTTTCCAGATCTTCCAGCGGATTCAGATTTACTATTGTGTAGTGACCATAATCCATATTTTAGGACAGCAAGGTCATGCTGTCATGATTTTGGGAAATGTGTTAAATGATGTGTTTGCTTCATGCTTTGTCCGTAACGCATAGAATTAGTCACACATAGTAATATACAACATTGACAGCCTCTTGCATACTCACATAGGATGAAAATAAACTATTAACAAGCCGGGGTATTATGGGTAGACTTGGTAGTGAACAATCGGGAAATGTACTCGGTAAGTCCTTCTAGCTTGAACGTATACTTGACATAGAAGTAGAAGCATTGATTGCAATAATTGAATGATGATTCTTGCACGTAAATTCTTGTTATCAATGCCGAGTACACGAACCGTGAATTCACCATCGGTCTAAAACGATCACTGTGCTTGTGCGGAACCTGTGGAATGGGACGCAGCAGTACATGCACTAGATAGGTTAATAAAATACTTAACAACCTGCATACTTGATCTTGTATTGAACTTGTCTTGACATCACGCATTTCATGTGTGATTATTGTACACCTTTGATATTGTCTGCCCTTTGTTTTGTTCTTTGTCTTTGACCATGTTCCTTTCCTTTGATATTCATGCTTTCCTATTATCCTTTGTTTTCTCTACTTGCTACCTACGACTTGTTCTAAGGGCACTCTTTACTTTCTTTTTAGATCAAGATTTTCCAGGTACTGAAGGATCTGTTCCCGAAGGAATTGGTGAGCAACGTTTCTAGTGTTGGATCCAGTCTCCGCTGCGTAGTTTTATTAATTGCTACTAGATTTATTTTCTGAACATTATTATATCTTGTACTTTGTTTTAGGCTCTATGACCCGTAGTGTTGTTTTGATCCCGGATGTTGGATATTTATACTGTTGGTTTAATTCATTATTGTTGGAACTTTATCATTGATTCATGTGGTTATATTTCTTGCACGGTTGTATTTGTTGTTCTTATTGCTGAGTTAGTGTGGTACAGCTTATGGATGGTGGTTACATCATTCGCTGGGCCTACGTTACATACTCGTGTTCCGTATTTTGGGAAGCCGGGCGTGACAAGCCGTGTGGTGGACGAAATCCTCAAGCATCGTGCATGAAAAATGAAAAATGTCAAAAGAGGTATCCTAGAGAGTTCTCTGGGGCAACAACTATGGATCAAGATGGCTATCCAATCTACCGTCGCCGTGATACTATACATTTTTATACTGTGAAGGGGAAGCAGGTTGATAATAGAGATATTGTACCTTATAATGCTTACCTTTCTAAAATGTTTAATTTTCATATTAATGTTGAAGTTTGTGCTGGGGAGAGATGTGTTAAATATATCCACAAATATATTTTCAAAGGAAACGTCCACGCAACAATTGTGTTGTGAGGAGTAGATGAGATCAAGCAATATCTCGACGCATGGTATATTGGCCCTCCAGAAGCTGCGTGGTAAATTTTGGACACTCTTTACATGAAGAGGTGCCAGCGGTTGTATGCTTGGCACTGCATTTGCCTAGAATGCATCGTGTTGTTTATAATTCGACTGATAAGATGGACGCCGTTGTATCTAGAGCCGAACTAAAAATGACAACTCTTACGGGTTTTTTTGCATGTTGCTCATCCAATTTAGCTGCACGCGCATTCACCTACCAACAGTTCCCGTAACATTTTGTTTGGAATAAGTCTTCAAAGATGTGGACGTCTAGAAAGAAGGGGTACGCAATCGGCATAATGTACTTTGCAAGTCCAAATTCGGGTGAGCACTTTTATTTGCATTTGCTACTAATAGTTGTCAAGGGACCACAATCATTTCAGTACTTACGTACAATCGACAATGTTGAGTATGCTACTTTTAAATTAGCATGTATTGCCAGAAGACTATTGGAAGATGAGGGCGAGTGGGTACAATGTCTTCAGAAAGCTGCAATTATAAGCACCAGCTGTAACACCCCGAATTCCAAATAAGTCTGAATTCGAAGTTCCACAGGATCTTTACACTTCACTTCGTACAATTTTACAAGGAATTTAAAACTTTACACTTCACTTCACTTCATACACTTCACTTCCCATTCTACATAAATCCGAGGGCAAGCCCTTAACCGTTCTTCATCTTATAGGGTTGAATCCCTCATTATGATTTTAACTACTACGGTAACTACGATAAGTATCCTAGATGTTTTATGAGTTACGAGCCCATGTCCAGACAACCTGGAGGGGAATCCATCGTCAGGACATGACGCATCATGTAGACAGCCTATAAACAATTCGCCTCCGTCATGGAACAATGGCACTGCGTAGTCACCAAGCAGCCCACTAGCGTCGCCACAATCCCGATAATTTCGGAGATAGATTCACGTCATGACATGACGCATCATGTAGAAAGCCTATGAAAGTTCTCACACCATGAATCCGAGGCCCTCATACTTGTGTTTTTCTCTTACTTTCATCACATCTTCACTATAGTGTAGTCCTTACATTATTAGTTTTTTTAGAAGAAAATCATCACAACCTAGAGCTAGCTTACCCTACCAGACTTAAACGAATAAAAAAGAGACAGTCAGCCCAACCTGGCTACTTCTCAAGAGATGCTCAACCCACACTGGTTAGCTCTCAAATTCATTAATAAATACTGCCAGTTTCTAAGGATCTCGCCTAGCCTCTAGATTCCAACAACTATCCATTTCTAGAGATCAACAATATGTTACATTCAATCTCAACTATCCCTTTCTAGAGATCAACAATATGTTACATTCAATCTCAAAATAACATTTCAATTTCTTTATTCATAAACTCTTTCTAAAAGAAAACATTTCTTTTATAATCTCATAACATGAAATGATTCAATTCAACCCTTTTTATCAATTTAATCACTTATAGCATTGTGTGCAATTCAAATAATCTTAATCAAATGTTAATAACCATAAAACCTCATCAAGAAGAAATCTAATTGCATTCCAAACTTTCATTTCTCTTTAATTATACAAGAGTCACATTTTAACCAATAAAATCGAGTTCTTCAACATTATAAAAGCCCCCTTTCAATTCTCACAAAATAAATCAAAATATTGTAGAAATAATTTTTATAAAGTCTAAACAATTTTAAAAGAATAATAGAATTTTTTCCCAATTTTAATTTCACTTAAAAACTTCATAATTCAAAATAACAAAAAAAAAAATTCAAAAACTACAAGCAAAAGCCAGGGCCGGATTCGAACCCAGACCAACGCCCTTGCCTATGAACAGTAACCGACCAAAAGCGCACCCAAAAACCAGTAAGTCTGAGAGTGGCTAACTGAAATAAAGTTGGTTAAGTACTTTTTGTATATACCTACTGTATCTAACTCTTCCTTTAATAAACTCGATTTTTCAATCAACTTGTACTTAATCAAAATCTAATTCTCCCTTTTTTTTCTTCTTATTTTCAGTATGTAATTCTGTCAAAATACAATATAGCATATATATTCAAACTGTATAAAATTCTCATTTTTGACACTGTAACAAAAAGCTTCCTCCCAAATTGTATTAGAAAACACATATTATCAATTTTCAAATAAAGTGTTGTCTTTCATCAAAAACTTCTTTATAAAAAAATTTCAATACTCATAAAATATATACTAGTGAGATTAATTCCCCGTTTCTTTAACACATTAGCATCAAAAAATCCTTTTTCATGCATGTTGCATTATTTTCACTATTATTCTAACATGCATCAATTCTCGTTCCCACAATTCACTAAATGATACTTTCTTTTTTTCTTTTTTCTATTTTAACAAGGTTTTAGTCATTTATACAAATCACAATATCAATTTAACACATCATGACACAATTAAATTAAGATTAAGCAATCTACTTTTACCATACCAATCAAAATTTAACAATTAAATTATATAACATCTAGCATGCAACCTACTCCTAAAATTAGAAAGGATTTAGGAAACACCCACCCAAGAAATATGATTTCCTAGCAATTGAACTCCTAGAATGAAAAGCTCCTAGTAGCAAAAACTCCTTCAAAGGCTCCAAGAGAAGCTCCACTTTGCCTCCTCAAAATCCGCGCACCAA
Organism: Hemerocallis citrina; assembly: GCA_017893485.1. Classification (NCBI taxonomy): domain Eukaryota; kingdom Viridiplantae; phylum Streptophyta; class Magnoliopsida; order Asparagales; family Asphodelaceae; genus Hemerocallis; species Hemerocallis citrina. The sequence continues at coordinate 47,307,959 of CM030367.1, forward strand.
GGCAAGCATTCTCCAATCCATCTTTTGGCCAAGCACAGGAGTAGCATGCACAGGAATACACACAACCCATATACTTATCATATATTTGTATATATATATATATATATATCTACACTTTTATATATATACATATTTATATATATGTGTGTGATAGAATATATTATACACATGTGGGTGAGTGGATGGAGACAAAGTGAAATGCTGGATGGGGGTTTCGGATCTTCACAGAGAGGGAAAGGAAGGAGGAATGAGGAGAAAATGTGAAGATTTAGGGCTGTTATATAAGTATTTAGAGGATTAGTTATATTAACTAACCACCCATTAATCAAACCCATTATCCCACTAACTTAATTCAAAAGTGTATGTTTCCCTCCATCTCAAACACAACCGGCCACCTCTCAAAATGCATAAACAGGTGCGTGTGCATCGCACTTGCACACACTTTTTCATATATATATATATATATATATATATATATATATATATATATAATTTAAAATATATGTTTATAATATATAGGAAATGTTTAGATAAAATTAGTGTAGTTTAATTATAAATTAGACTCATCATGCACAAATAAAATAAACACACACACACTTCCGAAATTTAATTTTGAAAAAGAATATGCCTAAATGCGTGCACCAAAAACACGTGCATCGTACGTAAAATATTAATATATGAAATTGACTTTATCAACAGGAAAATTTTAAATATAATCAAAATACAACATAAGAAAAATATATTTAATATACATATTCAATAATGTACTCAATACGTACATTGAAAACACGTGCACCTACGTATAATAATATTTAAATCAAAAAGAGAGAAAAATGAATTTCCGTTTATAAAACGAATTCAAATATGTCATTAAGTAAATAATTGAAACACATAGAAAATATCACACATAGCGGTGGAAAATGCGTAATCGATAAGTGCATCGATAATACGTATAAAGCACGTAAAAAAATACAAAGATCGAAATTTTATATTTGAGTTGACTCAAAATAAGGTAAAATGAATCTTGAAAAGACGGAAATGCATAAATAATCAAAATCCAAAATAAGTATTGAAGTACGTTACAAAATACACGTGGGCAAAATTGTCATTTTCAATTTTGTGGGGTGTTACACCGGGTACCAACTTAGAATGTTATTTAGTGTTATTCTTACGGAATGCTCTCCGTTGGAACCACTTACCTTATAGAACCAATTCTCAATGCATATATGTGATGATCTTGAACACAAGCTGCGTACATTATTTTTCATTCCCAATCCTACCCAAGCTCAAGTCTTAGATTATGGTCTATATCTGTTAAACCAAATGCTTCAAGAATCAGGCAAGAGCATAGATAAATTTCCACCCATGCCCCATCCTATGCAAAATTGGAGTACGGTTGTTGGCAACAAGTTTATTTGGGAACATAGAGTACTACAAGTTGAAGCCCGACAAGATAATATACAAGCAAGCATAGATTCACTTAACAATGCACAGTGTACTGCATACTCTGCAATAATCACATCGGTTATGGGCGGTAAGAGAACTACTTTCTTTTTGAACAGAGGAGCCGGTACAGGAAAAATCTTTTTATACAATACACTAGCAACGAAATGCCGTTGTGATGATTTCATTGTTATAACTATTGTTTCTTCTAGCATTGTATCATTGTTACTGATAGAAGGTAGAACTGCACACTCAACATTTTCCATCCCACTTGATGTGTTGGATAATTCTTTTTGTGGGTTCACTAAGCAATCATCCCAGGCAAATTTGTTCATGGAAGCAAAGCTAATCATTTGGGATGAGGCCGGTGTAACACCCTGCAAAATAAAAATTTTTGTTTTGCATTATTAAATAATATTAAATTTGTAAAGTTGACTATTTTGACTATTTTCTTGAAACTGCAATTTTGCACGTGCAACACACGTGCAAAGTTATGAATTTTGAATTCTTAAAATTTTATGGTTAATGATTGGTTCCTTATTTATTTATGATATTATAATTTTTAGATTTATTTAAATTAATTTGACTGTTTGACAAATTTGTCGATTTTACACGTGTGAATATTTTTGGTGCAAATATCTAATTTTAAATTTTTATTAAATTCTCCTACTTATGATTAAGTCTATCCTAAATTTTGGGATTTTTCTGGAAAAAGAAACTATTTTTATAAATACCTCGAAAGAGAGAAGCTTTTATGTAAAAAGCCGTTTGGATCTCTAGAAAATAATGAAAATTCGTTTTTACTGATTTTTGGGCTTGTCATGGTCATCATTGAAAATAAAATATATTTAAATTTTATTTAGAGTTGATTTGGTAAAGATTTAAATAAATATGGTGTTTTTGCAAATATGGAATTTATGTTGGATCTTGTGCAAATGTTTTCTTGGAAAGTAAAAGTCAGAAATTTTAATTGGAAAATCTAATATGTATTAATAGATATTATTTCTATTTTTTCTGGATTTTTACGAATAATTTATGATACATTTGCAAATATTACAAAAAGAGGGACTTTTCTGCAAAATTACCACTTTTAGTACAATCCCACATTTTTATTTTCTGGGCTGTGCTGGATGGCTGGAAAACTCAGTAGTAAAAGGATTTGATTTGATTTTAATTTATTTAACTTATTTAACTACTTTATTAAAGAAAGGTTTATATATGTAAAGTAATAGTTTGTTATGGGATGTTTCCATAAACTGGTAACCCTAGAAACTCCAGATTTCGGCGTATAAAATAGCCACTACAGCCGTCCCCCTCCTCTGCAGAAACAAAGCATTATTTTACTATTAATTTCTTGGAGTTCGAAACAAGGATCTTGGATTTTGCAAAAGAAGGGCTTTTTCTCATCCATTATTAATTTGGTTGATTTCTTCAATAAGGTGAGTGATATAATTTGTTTTGTTTTGTCCTTTAAATATTGTATGTGGTGTTTTATCTACTAGAAAGCATGCGAATTGATCACAAATTTCAAAACATAACTTCATACTTAAATTAAGCAATCAATATCCAAATACATGTGGAAGATTGTATCATTCCGTTCATCATTTTTTTGCAACTGGATGTCGAGATGGCAAACATGCAACTAGACGTCAATGGAGGCAAATTGCAACTAGATATCGGGGAGGCAAAATGTGCAACCGAATATCTAAATGGCAACCTGCAACCTGATGTCGTGGAGGCAAACCTGGAACTTGATGTCGAGAAGGCAAGTCTACAGCTGGACATCAATGAGGCGAACCCATATCAAAGAATTTCAACTATGATAACCCCACTAGTGTTTTATGTATATATTACTTATCACTTTCCTATTCTTTTGTACTGGTTCATACCATTTTATAAGATTTTAAAACTTAACCTATTACTAATTTGTTTTATTCGATTTTCTTTAATCATTGTTACCTTATATTTCTTTAAATCCGTTTGATACACTCTCGTATCTTATCTTGCTCACTTGTTTTATTTTTGGACTTTGGTCCTTCTGATTTCTTGGTACGATTTCCACTCTCCTTCGCATTTCCTCTATTCATAACAATATTTTATTTTACTTAATTTTGTTCGCTAGTTAAAATTGCTTGTTACTGTATGAAAGTATCATTAGTTTCTTTAAATCTGCATACTACATAAATTATTTTGTACGTCTTTATTTTTTATTTTTATTTTTTCTTAATATCGTCCTTTTGGGATTTTTACTTCGTTGTGTATATTTTTCAAGCCTTATGTGTTTAACAAGTTTTTCTGATCGATCAATTCTTACTTTTGACTATTTCTTCTACTTATTTGCTAATTGATATTTCAAGACCTTTACTTATATAATGAAACTAATGGTAAGAAATCTTTTCTTTATGACATTTTGTTTCTACAATTACACTTTATATTTCCATGCAATTGAACTAGTATAGTTGATTTTTCTCTATTTTGTGTTTACAAAATTTTTTCAAGATTGAGTACTTCAACTATGATCTAAGCTTTCGTTCTTTTGTAATTACTATTTATTGCTACCGTTTTTCAATTCTTTGACATTTTAAATTTCTCACTTACTTTTTTTTCCACGTCCTAATTAATGATTTGACGCTTACTTTTGCAATATTCAATGAATTTCTTTTAAGTCTTCTTGCATATATATATATATATATATATATATATATATATATATATATATATATTGGTCTATTTTGCTCGTTACCTTTTAATGTGTTTTTGGAGTATTGATTATAATATCCACATTCACTAGTATACTTATTATTCTTGGTCTTGTACATTCATTGTTATTAATATTTCTTTACTTAGAAAAAATTTGTTCGTATTTCTATGTATCTTGACTGATTATTTTCCAAAAATATTTTTATTTTTAAGTATGTGTTCCTCGTTGTTTGTATGATTATCAACCTTTTACATTTGAGTTTATCTCTTCACTTTTGACTTCTTATTCTATGAGAATAGTCTTACTATTTTTCGCGTTTTTGGATTTATTGTGTATTCTATTGGATTTCCGATCCTTTGGCCATGTCAGTTTTCACCTTTTTCTCTATGAGCTATAATTATATGTTATTTTTGTTTTTGCTTAGTGATTAAATCCAACTATAAAAATAATGATAGAGTAAATTTTCGAAACTGTATTGTAAGTTTTGTATTTTGTTTTCTTTTGCTTAGAGTAGTTCTGAGGACATAACTTTTCTAAGGGGGGAGTGATGTAACACCCCGAAAAATAAAAAGTTTTTTTTTCCATTATTAAATAATATTAAATTTGTAAAGTTGACTATTTTGACTATTTTCTTGAAACTGCAATTTTGCACCTGCAACACACGTGCAAAGTTATGAATTTTGAATTCTTAAAATTTTATGGTTAATGATTGATTTTCCTTATTTATTTATGATATTTAAATTTTCAGATTTATTTAAATTAATTTGACTATTTTACAAATTTGTTGATTTTACACGTGCAAAACACGTGCGAATATTTTTTGTGCAAATATCCAATTTTAAATTTTTATTAAATTCTAAATTTAATAATTGATTCTATCCTAAATTTTAGGATTTTTCTGAATAAAGAAACTATTTTTATAAATACCTCGAAAGAGAGAGGATTTTATGTAAAAAGCCGTTTGGATCTCAAACAAATAATGAAAATTCGTTTTTACTAATTTTTGAGCTTTCCATGGTCATCATTGAAAATAAAATAAATTTAAGTTTTATTTAGAGGTGATTTGGTAAAGATTTAAACAAATATGGTGTTTTTGCAAATATGGAATTTATGTTGGATCTTGTGCAAATATTTTTTTGGAAAGTAAAAGTCAGAAATTTTAATTGAAAAATCTAATATGTATTAATAGACTGATTTTTTTGGATTTTTATGAATATTTTATGATATATTTGCAAATATTACAAAAAGAGGGACTTTTGTGCAGAATTACCACTTTTAGTACAATCCCATTTTTAATTTCTGGGTTGCGCTGGATGGCTGGAAAACTCAGTAGTAAAAGGATTTGATTTGATTTTAATTTAATTAACTTAGTTAACTACTTTATTAAAGAAAGGTTTATGTATGTAAAGTAATAATTTGTTAGGGGATGTTTCCATAAACTTGTAAAACCCTACAAAATCCAGATTTCGGCTTATAAAATTGCCACTACAGCCGTCCCCCTCCTCTGCGAAAACAAAATATTATTTTACTATCTTGGAGTTCGAAACAAGGATCTTGGATTTTGCAAAAGAAGGGTTTTTTCTCATCCTCTATTAATTTGGTTGATTTCTTCAATAAGGTGAGTGATATAATTTGTTTTGTTTTGTTCTTTAAATATTGTATGTGGTGTTTTATCTAATAGAAAGCAGGCTAGGGATTGATATGAACATATATGATGGATTGGATGAATTGATGAGTAAAAAATTTGATCTTTTATGATAACCTAGTTATTTATGATTGAAATTACATGTGAATGGTTTGAGATTGTTAAAGAACCTATTTTAAATCATGAGTATGCTATTTCTTTGGATTATTGCTGATTTAATTGAGTATGGTGAATGTTATGCACATAATGATTAAAGATGAAATTTTGACTATTGATGGGTTTGGATGAATGCAACTTGGTCATAGTAATGTTAAATTGGTTTATGTTCATGAGTTAACTATTGAAAATAATTGTGAATGAGTTTGAGGAATTTTGAGAAGGACTAATGAATCAAAAGATCATGTCTTGAGGATTGGAGTCGTGTTAATTAGATTTGGATTTGATGCTTTATGACTAAATTAGAGATTTCGTGATTTTATGAAGTTTTTACTTGGATTTGAATTGCTCAATTATTAAAGATTTAATCTAATCATTTTTATATTCCTAAATTGATGGATTTGTGAACTTTCTTTGGTGCACAAACATGCACGAACACTATTACATGAATATCTTTTTTTGTTGTTTTGAAGGAATTAAATCTTTAAGTGTTTTTTGAAGATTTTGGTTATATCTCAACTTATTTTGGTATTAATATGGTTTGGAACATAATACGGAGGTCTTTTGATGTATGATTGATTCTTAAAAACTTTATTTTGATATATGCACATGTTAATGTTTCAATTTGAAGGAATTCATCAAAAAATTATTTTTATCAATTCAAAGTGATTTTGATTGGTTTTGTGGACTCTTATATACTCTATAAGTCGTATTTGAACATATCAAAATCATACCTTTTACAGATTTGGTTTTTATAAAGTAAAACTCTGTATCGGTTGAAATGTGCACAAACTAAAACTACAGTCTGGAGGAGTAATAGTCAACCGATCATTATCGACAGTCGACCGTTGCTACCTGGTTGCTGCATTTTCTTGACGTCTTAAAATTTCATGCGGGACAGTCGACTAACCTATGTTTACAACCAACTGTCTCTGCTCTGTTTTGTATTTCTTGAAGTTTTGGATTTTCATGCGGGACAGTCGACTGACAACTTTATACAGCCGACTGTTACTGCTCTGACTGATGTTTTCTTGAAGTTTTGGATTTTCACACGGGACAGTCGACTGATACTGTTCTGACTGATATTTTCTTGAGTTTTTCTGATGTTCTTCTAAATGATTGGTTCTTCTAATGTTTTGGGATTGATGTCCTACTGTTATAAATAACATTTTTCTACGGATTATATGTTTCGAAATGTTTTATGAAAGTATTGATTAATGGAAGTTTGGGATTGATGGTTGAGTGTGAGTCTCTAGAGGGTGTGTGGGACCCTAGTATACCGACAGTTGAGTTTTGTGTTTTTGGCCTGTTGAGGCTTATTGTTGATCAGTTAAGTTAAGTCTGGTAGGCTACACCAACTCTAGGAGATTCGTAAATAAATTAATTGACTTAAAAAGATAAGGATAGGCACTAGATGGTGATATGATGAAATGAGAACATGGGTTATGGATCTCAGTATGGCTTTCGGTGTGAGATAATCCACGGAATTATCCAGGTGTGAGTGAAATATTCTCCGAAATTACTTGTGTTGTGGGATTGATCTCTGAAATTATCGAGGTCGAGGCGACACTCATGTGGTATTCGTGTGATGTGGTTCCATAGCTTGCGGTGTGGGGTATTCTCGAAGGTTCCCAGGTGTGAGTGAAATAGTCTCCGGAATTATCTGTGGATAGAGTTTGACCTCTGGAATTATCGGGACATGGGCTAATACTCACATTTTACCTATATCTCGTAGTAGTCATCGTGGTACGATTAGTTGCATGGCAGGGGACTAAACCCTATAAAGTGGAGATGTTAAGGGCTTGCACTGGACCTATGTAGAGTGGGATGCATAGAATCTGACAAGTACGCATTAGAGAGTCAGCATATAGTACTGTGTTTTCTTGATTTGGTTTATGCATGTGTTTTTCCTGTTTTCTACACTTGACACTTAGTCTAGTTACACTTGATGTTTTTCATGTTTCATTGTTATTTCTTAATTCATTTATTCTTGTCTTTATTACATGTTGTTTATGATTCCATGTTTTATGTTCTATTTATGTTGCTTTTGTTTTTATGTCACTCACACCGTTATGGCTGACCCCTGTAGTTTTGGGGGTTAGGGTTATCTCTAACCTCATGTTTTACAGGTGATTACCTATAGCATTGGAATTTGGATACATGAGATAGAATGATAATAGAGCTTATGTAAATTGTAAAGAAGGTATTGTAAAGAAAGAAAATTGTAATTCAAGGTGTTTTATTTTCCGCTGTGCTTGGTAAATAATTGATGTAATAAAAAATTATAAATTTTTCCTGTATTTGGTTGCTATGTTTATGATTACATTGAAGTAGATTTTGGAATTGTGCCACGTATTTTTAAGATATTATATTGAAAATTTGGGGTGCTACATGAGGTCCCTATGCAGCATGGGTTTCGTGTTGAAGCTGTTGACCGTACACTTCAAGATAATCGTGATAATAAAAATCCATTTGGTGGTATCACTGTGGTGCTCGGTGGGGACTTTCGACAAATCCTACCAGTAGTACCGAAGGGGGTTCGAGAACAAATTGTTGGTGCATCGCTAAGAAAATCCTTACTTTGGAATGTCGTACAGGTCTTAACTTTGAATGTGAACACGCGCCTAGATTCATCCGGTATCAGAAATGTTTCATTTGCCAATTTTCTAAAGGAGGTTGTATTCTTACATGCTTTTGGTAATAACTAAACAAATCTTTTCTTTTTACTCTTACTAACAAATAAGTATTCTTTATTATACAGATTCGCACCAAACCCGATGAGACCGTATAACTTCCTTCAATAATTCGGAGGTGTCGCACATTAAATGAACTTTTATCTACCGTTTACCCGCAACTAAACGTTATCGGCACTATCACACCCAAATATCTCACAGAGAAGACAATTTTATCAGCGAGAAATGATGATGTCAATTTCATCAATGCTGCTACATTAAATCTTTATCCGGGGCCAAAATTTATATTTCTTGCTACAGATAAAATGTCTGAGGAGGATGGAGTTGATCGAAACATCACCAATCGATACCCTAACGAGTTTTTGAACTATTTATATCCTCCCGGGCTACCACCATTTAAACTCGAGCTGAAAGTGGGGTGCCCAATCATATTGCTGAGGAATGTTGCACCAAAGGATGGTATGTGTAATGGTAGCCAGTTAATTGTAGTTCGGTGTGCTCAATCGTCGCGTGTAATTGATGCTATTATTTTAACTGGCGATAAAGCAGGAAATTTGGTATTTATTCCAAGAACACCTCTAACCCCTAAACCTTCATCTTCGGATCTACATTTTGAAATGACAAGACGCCAATTTCCAGTTCAATTAGCGTATGCTGTAACCAAAAATAAAGCATAAGGCAAATTTGTTGATATTGTGGGGATAGATTTACGCTCACCAGTTTTCAGTCACGGACAACTTTATGTTGCACCCTCTAGGTGTACAAGTTTTGATCGTATTTTTCTACTCCTACCAAAAGATTGTTTGAGCTCAACAACAAACACTGTTTATCCTGAAGTTCTTTTATAGTTATTTCAGAAAATACAGGTAATTTTGATTAAAATACAAGTAACAAATTTATCCATTTCTTTCAATAAACTTTTTACATTATTGTTTTACTTTTGTATGACTTTCGTATTTGAACTGTAATAGGACTGGGATGCAGCTCACATGGACCTCAAATTTATAAATGCAACAACATTGATCAATTGGGGTTGCAATATGGTAAATTGATATTTACTACAAGTACACCCTATGTTTGCCGTTAATTGCCTCTAATTTAATGCTTCTTTTTTTTTGCCAGATTGTCGTCTACACTCAGAACCGTTATGTACATATTGACAGTTTAACTTTTGGTAGGGTGATGAGAACATGTTGGGTTGAAACCATTGAATTAAAAGGCATTGTCCTGTTTGAAAGGTATTGGTTTCAAAACTCTTACTATTTGTTTCTTTAATTATCATTGTTTTGATTGATTATTGTAAACTCATACTATTTGTTTCAAAACTCTTACTGTTTTGTTTAGGCTCACTGTTTGGTCCCATATTGAAGACTTAAAACATTGTGTTTTCCAACAACCCTGTAAACTTTTTTGTAGTCATTCGGTTGGTCGGTGTATATTTTGGTGGAGGATGTAATAGTTGTAATATTTAGTATTTTGGGAGATGATGTAAGTATCTGTATATGATGATGATATAATATAGTTATGTTAATACCCGTATCCGCAAAGTTGTGGAGTATTGGGTTCTGTGTTTGGTTTTTCAAAGGTTTTTCAAAGGTTTTTCTAAAAATCCATTACGTTTTCAAACGAAATTTTGATTTTTATTTTGTATCTTGCATCATATTATGATTTTTCCCCCGAGAGCCTTATATATATGATGCCTGTATGATGTTGCTTGGTTTGGCCTGGGGAGGATTTATATTGACTGCATGTGATGTCATATTTTTAATTGTTAGCAGAATTCCTTAAGGAATTACTGTAAAAGGGCTAATATTTTAGGGGGGACTTTGTCGAAATTTTTACTAAAATTCCTAAAATTTTATTATGTTTTCAAACGAAATTTTGGTTTTTATTTTGTATCTTGAGTCATATGAAGATCCCCCCCCCCCCCTCCCCCCCCCCACAGCCCTATGTATATGATGCCTGTGTAATGTTGCTTGGATTGGCTTGGGGAGGATTCATATTGACTGCCTGTGATGTTAATTTTTCAATTGTGAGCAGAATTTCGTAAGAAATTGTTGTAAAATGGCTAATATTCAAGGAGAGATTCAATCGAAAATTTCACTATAATTCCTAAAAATCTGTTACGTTTTCAAACGAAATCTTGGTTTTTAGTTTGTATCTTGGCTAATATGAAAATTTTAGGGGAGGATTAATATTAACTGCATGTATCTTGGCTAAACACTTAATTAATTAATCATTCTTTATCAGATTACTTACCATTTATCAGAGATGCAATTTAGTTTCTTAATTTCAGTCTGGTTTATTTTGAGGCATGGAGTAGTAGTGGTCATGCCTGACTAAGTCTGAGCTAGGCCTTTCATAGTTGTATTCATACCAGGGAACAAAATTAATCTAGATAATTTAGCATATGAATGATACCCTTTCTTCATCAGTTAACGATTGAATACTTATAGTGTGTATAATATTAATATTAATGGCTGTATGTATGATTGGGATACCAGACAACATATATAGCATGTCTGGTTGTTTTTTGTTTTTTGTTTTTTTTTGTTTTGTTTTTTTGGATTTTGTGAAAAAGGTGATCCCATCACCGATTCATTAATGAAATATTAATGAAATAGAGTACAACATACATCATAATCCACATACAACGGTACTACAAAATACTAGATATAGTATAAAGCATAATCACTTTAAAGTAAATATGCACCCATCTGCATATACCAAACACTCCACATAATAGTGGCTTTTATAAAATTCCAGAATTGGAGAGTATTAACTTAGATAGTCTCTAAAATTTGTATGTGATAAGCCAAAAATATTTTCGGCTTAAATAATGCAGGAGTATCAATGATCCTTTTATAGAGGAACGACATTATTTTAGCACAATTTGTGGATGCATTTGATTGTATGTTAAGATTCTTATTTTTTTAGTTTTGAATATTAGGATCTAAAAAACATTTTTTTGGATGAAATAGGGGAAGCAAATGACACTGTTTTGCATGGGCAATTGAGACTATTAACAGTATTAGTTAGGGAGAACAATATGGATGCAGCTAAAGGAAGTGGTAGACTTGAACAGACTTGGATTGAGGAAGTTGAAGAAACATATGATAGGTATCTTAGTCTAACAACGGAGATTGTCGTTGACAGGGTTGATTTTTGGCAATCTTCATGTTCTCTTAATGTTTGAAATGCCTAATAGTTGGACTTATGTGTTTTGTGTGAGAGATGATGTAAGTTATAGATTAAAAAAAAAAGATACATGTAAAATATCTAATACATTGAAATATATCAGAAATTGGGGCTAACATGTCTGTTTCAGATCATATTTGCAGTAGGCTCTTCAATATATAGATACTAAATATATTAATATGGGTATGTAATTGTACTTGATCACATTTAACAAATTTTCTTCACATGTACATCACAACAAGCTTTCTCACACACACACACTCTCTTTCTCTCTCTTAGCCACTTTTAAAATCATATATAGTTAACTACATGAAAATATGACAATAGGGAATTAACTCATGCAGTTTTAGGCGATAACTGCATTAGCAATTGAATTTCTACTTATGACAGACTGCAAATCAAATATGAAATCTCTTATATTTAAGTCACACATAGCAACTGATTTCGATCCACTATTATTGTAGATTCACAGTATCTTTTTTTCATCCTGAGCTCCTGACAAATGATCCTGCAAGATATAAACCAATAAACAACTTAATTCATAATGCATCAATGTCTATTGCCAAATACTTATCTATAAATCATTCTTCACGAAGACGCGCATATATATCTCTTTTTACAGGGCTTTTTATATGTTGCATCGTTCGCCGAAACGTGCCGTAGGCACGTGTCCACGGGCAAACCTAGTATATATATAATAGTGTGAACATGAGGAAAGCATGCAGAATGAGTGAGTGAGTGTGATAGTGACATTAATAATGACCTTTATCGGTTGAAAATGAGTGAAGGAGTGTGTATATATTAGAAAGCCTGTGATCCAATAATATCTATAAAGCTATAACACTTTTGGTGAGGCTGTGCCCTATGGTGGGGTTGTGGTTAGGTTTTTTAGGCCTGTAGGACACGTAGACACGCGTAGGCATGTAAGCAGCTGATCGGGCCCAGAGCGTTACATTAAAGAACATGAGATCAAAGATGTGATGGATACAAGGGCAGAATTGACGGGGATGAAAAATTTTCACGAAATTTGTTCTCTAATCATCTTATAATTCTCATTCTACGCATTTTCATTAGATTTATACTTGACAAATTAAAAGAAAATTTGTATTCTCCTTGTGAGGAATCACGATTTTGTTTTGTGATTCAAGAATGAACAATGTTACTTATGGTTAATGAAATGCAGATTACAAATTAAATCTTTTTACATAACATTCTTAAGGATAATATGTGATGTCTACAAATGTGGTTTTGATGATATAGTTATTTAATAATGTACTCTGAAAATATAGTGATTGAATGTAAAATGAGATCAAGTACAACATCTACACATCTTAAAGTTTAAGTACCTCAAACTTACTTATCATTCTATACCTATATTTACATTCATAAAACTACTTTATACTTTTAAGATGTGATCAGAAAACTGCCATGTACTCATATACCTATTGTAAATAAATTTCTTATTCTTTAGAAAATTAGATAGTAAACACCCTTGGAGCATGCTTGTTTCAGTACACTAAACTTGTTATTAGTAGTATTGCCAATAATCCATACTGATATAATCAATCACATAACACATGGTATATCACAGGTAACTAAGTTAAGAAAAATCATAATTAACAGATTCAAAGCATGAGAATTAAAAGTATGTGACAAGCAATTAGTTCCTTAATCAATCCATCCTTTTGGCTTGTTCACATACGCAAAACATATAACTAAATAACATAATGTCTTGTGCCAAGTTATACTAATTGTTAGGTTCTAACAACTTACACCACAAAAAACTTATAATAATGTTCCATATAATGTAGCCTCAGGTTATTGTAAAAGGACTAGCTATCCCAAAACCAGTGGCTTGCCCCTCTCCATCTTTGTCCCACAAATATTTTCCTCTTGGTCCCATTACAACTTTCCCATAGTACACAATAAACATGATTCTTAGAAAATTTAAACATGGTAGTATACAATCAACAAGATTTATTGATTTAACTACCACCACCCATCACCACAGATTACTACCACCGCCATCATTTTGAGTACCACCAACAAAATGGACGAAAGGTTACAATTCATTTTTTTAAAAACATTTACTCAAAACAGTTAACGTGCTACTTTCTCAAAATTATTAACTCTCTATTTCCAATCCTTAATCATCCGTACAATCACTTCTCCAAACCCAACCCTCCTCTTCCAAAATCTTATCCTAGTTCATTGCGTGCTTGACCCTTATCTCCCAAACCAACATCCTCCACACCTGCCCATTCATCAAAATTTTCCACACCAATCTTCCTTGCCTCCACTGTGGAACTCCTTCTCACCCAACACAGAGTGTCCTCCTGAGGCGACATCGAGGAGGTGGTAGTGACGAAGACAGTATGAGATGAGGAAGGAGGAAAGAATAAGGGAAGGTGGGAGGGCTGGTGGCAAAGGGGATAAGGAGGGACAAGGTTGCAAAAGTTGGACATTTTTTGAAACTATTTACAACAATAGGCCACTTGGGTTAATTTTATAAATAACCCTACTTTTGAAATTATTTACTAATACAACCTCAAAAACAAAAATATTTACCTATATAATTCACTCCTATATCTAAAAACTGGATATTTCACAAAAACTAAAGAAGTTAAGATTAACATGGGTGTATTACATTGGAATTTAAAAAGAATTTAAAATAATGTGAAAATCCTAATATATACAATTAGAATTTTAAAGGAGTTTATAAAAGTCACAGTGTATTCAATTGAGATTTTAAACGATTCTATTCAATTCTCGATGTATTCAACTGAGATTTTAAATGACCCCATTCAATTTTCGGTTTATTCAAAAAGTTACTAATTTTGGTAGAATTGAGAATTTGGAGAATTTAGATGGAATCTAGGGTTTGAGGTATAAATAGCAAAAGACTTTGCAATTCTCACATTCTCCGTGGAAACTTTCAAGCCATTTGTGATTCCTACTGTTCATCTTCTTCTCCTTCAACATCCCTACCATCCTCTTCTCAAAACCATCCTCTTCGAAATCCCAAACCATCCCCCCGGCATGATCTTTTACTTCACTTCTCCAAGCATGATCTTTTGAGTGGAGGTAAGATTTGCAAATCTGTTAAAGCACTTCCTGATGGTCCAGGCAAGTTATGCTTCATAATGGAATTATGTAGCTGTGTTCAATTGGGCATGGATGAACTTTGGAACTCCAACTGCATTATATGCATGGATGAACGATCCAAATCACTCTCAATTCTGATTAGTTTAGTGAGAGCTGGTTACGACAAACTCCCAAACACATACAAACTCCCAAACACATACATTATGATCAATCGAGTCAATTTGCAATTCTTATCAAATCTGATTGACGATCTGCATCTTCAAAAGCTACTTGAATTTGCATGATTGATCCAATTCAGGATGTCACTGAATATTTTCGGTATGAACTTAGTTGCCGATCAAATATGAAAAGCCTTACTTGTTCAAATAATAACACCTATCTATTTGAATTTTTATCAAATAAATCTCACCTTGCCCATCTCCTGATACAAGTAACAAAAGCTTCTTCTATTGATTTTTTTTTTTTTTTGAAATAAGAAGAGAATTAACAACTGCAGGTTTGCACAGTTGAGAAATGCCACACATGCATTAGTTTATATCATTTCCGTATAAGACATAAGCAGAATTAATCTTAGCTTGTGCAGGTTTGCACAATTTTTTTCGTAAGGAATGTCATTCTGATGAGTTTCCTGTTGAAGAAGAAGATGAGCCTTCACTATCACAAAATGAAGAAAATGATTATGACCACATGTTTCACACCCAAGAGCAACAACAAGAGGAAACGAATCAGTGGAGAGCTAGTACAGCATCAGATACCCCCCCCCCCCCCCCCCCCCCGCCCGCCCGCGCGACGCCCTCCTGTAACACCCCGAATTCCAAATAAGACCGAATTCGAAGTTCCACAGGATCTTTACACTTCTTTTCGTACAATTTTACAAGAAATTAAAAACTTTTGTTACATCATAATTACATTTACATTACACTTATACAACGGAAGCAATTTACAACAATTACATGAATAAAAATATACAACACTTGAATCATTCTTTAAACGGCATGCATACTTTAATCTTGTCAATCACTTTATCCTGTATAGAATCTATGGGCACGTCAGTTCATTCAACTAACGGTAGGATATAATACATCAATTTTCTCTTACTTGGAAAGCACAAACTTGTCACAAACAGAAATACGGGGACTATCCTATTGATGTCATGTTGTGAATGTGCACTTAGTCCTTAATGCAGTTGTTTATATTATATAACACTAGTGCGCATTTATTCAGAGTCTATGCGGCCCATACTACATAGGTCCGAGGGCAAGCCCTTAATTGTTCTTCATCTTATAGGATTCAATCCCTTGCAATGACTTAATCTACTACGGTAACTACAGTAAGTATCCAAGGTGCTCTATGAGTTACGAGCCCACGTCTAGGTGCCCTGGAGAGAATCCCACGCACTGACACATGACTCATTATGCAGACATCATGTGGTCAATTCACCTCCTACCATAGACATGGCACCACCCGTAGTCACTAGACCACCCCATAAGCGTTGCCACCGGGACGGTACTCTGGAGTAGTATCCACGCCCTATTCATGACACATCATGGGACATCTTGTGAATACTCTCGTGCCGCCAATTCAATGGCCCTCATACTCATGTTTTTCTCTTACTTTTCATCATATCTCCATTATGTGTCTAGTCCTTAATTTATTTGAATTATGAATAAAATAAATCCTCTAGAGTTAGCACTCCCACTATACCGGTCTTAACCATTTATCTAACCCGACCCAAATCATGGTCTTTTCATTTTAAATCTTATCTCAACAAATTCTTTCAATGCCGGTATGATACTTAGCTACACTCTAGTTCTCAATTTCACTTCATAATCACAAAACTGAGTTTTCATACTCATAAAGTCTTTTTTATAATTCAACATGATTTCCATTTCTTTTCTACGAATCAATTTCATACATAAAGTTCAATTTCGATTTACATCTTTCTCATTCAAGATTAATCTCAATAAATTCATTTAATTCTCACACAATTATTCCTTCCTTTATTTGGTCCAAAAAGATCACAATTATATTTTTCTTTTAACTTTAAAAATACATAACTTGCACAAATTAATGAAAAAGAAATCCATAAATAACCCACTTTAATTATTTTCATACAAGTTCCTCTTTTATAAATTTAAGTAGAATTTTCTCATGGAAAAAAAAAATCACATTTCACATTCTTGCAAATATCAATTTTATAGAGTTCTACTCCTTTTTTTGCTTCTAAATCTCTTTTTAATAAGCCAAATATTGTATAAATATTTTTCATGAAGTCTATATATTTTTTGAATAATTATATTATATTTTCGGAATTTTTAAAGCTCAATGAAATTCCAAATAATCCAAAAAAACAAAAAAAACTTTTTTAAATGCCAGACCCGAGCCTCGAACCTACGACCCAAGGCACACCCTCTTGCTATAGTGACCACATTGTGACGCCATCGAAAGCCAGAAAGGCCAAGGCACCCAAGCGATATGATTGTGTTTTAATTATATGTAAATTAGTTCTCGGGTTTCGGATTTTTATAAAAAAAAATGAAATCAAAAGGCTAATGCCCAGTTTCGAACCCGAGACCAAAGACCAACCCACGACTACAGTAACCGAACCCAAGTGCACCCGATGGCACTTAAGTCCAAGTGACTAACCTGATATGGTTTGGGTTTTAGGAGTTATAATTCAAGTCTCTGTTCTTTTCGAAATTTTTTATAAAAACAATTATTCTTAACTTCTTTTCTTTCCCAATTGGAATCAAAATTTCCAGAATTTAGTTTCTATATATTTACAGTATATCAATAAAATAAAACTTGATTTTTGACACAAAATTATAATTTTTTCCTTTTTTACTCTCTACACATATTTGTCTCTACAATTTCGAAACTAAGAATACAAGTGTAGTTTCTTTGGGAGTTTGTACTCAAAACTTTCCCTAGATCACTTTTACTATTTTTATTAACATTATACAATCATTTCTACAATAAACTCTCCTTTTTCATGCCATTACCAAGTCAATTAGGCGATTCACATTTTTCATGGTTCCCATTTCAATTAACTAAACATACAAGCACAATTTCTCAATTTAGCACATATCAAACATATAAATCATGGTAGCATGGTAATTTCTAAGATAACAATCACAATTTGTATGAATTAGCATTCTTTTTAACAAGCATTTAAACCATTTGCAATTTATCTCATTTTCACAACATATGGCTAAATTAATTAGGGTTTTCTTCTCAATTTTATGAAAGAATTTTCTAGCATGGTATTTGGTTAGAAGTTCGAGAAAATCACCCACCTTTAATAGAGAGAAACGACAAAACTCCTAAAGTCTCCTAGAATGAACAAATGAAGCCTTCTCCTCCTAGATTGAGCCACCAATTTGGTTTCTCCTCCTAGCTTGAATGGTGTTTGAACTCCTTCCTTCTTGCTTCGATGGTAGGCCGGCCAACAATGGGATGGGGAACACACAAAACTCAACTCTCAATCTTTTAAACTCACAACTCTATCTTATCTTAATTTTTTACTCACTAATTGTTTCTTCTCTTCTTTCTTTCTTTCAATCTTTTAGGTGCAAGTATGAAAAGTGTAGAGGGGGGGGGGGGGGGGGATATTTATACAAATTTTGAGTGCAAATGGAAGGCTAGGATTAGTCCAAATAGTTAAGGATCAAGGGCTAAGATGAATTAGGGAGTTGTAGCAACTACCCATGATGAGATAACCAACTCACCAATTCACCCATCTCTCCCTCTCTCTTTGCATAATCGGGCCAACCCCTTGTAGTGCTGCATTGCACGTGCTACACTAGTGCCCTCATTTGTAAGTTTGTTCATATAATTTAATTAATTGTTTACTAAATTGGTCTACACTACAAGTTAGACTAATTAAAAGACGAATTAAGTTAATGGGCTCTCTAATCGGCTAAAATAACAATGGGCACTAATAAGTTAATTAATTAATTAGGGTAGGCTAGAAAGAGACAATTAGGCCTAGGATTTTAATTAGGCTTTCTAGATTAAAAAGCGAAGAATTTGAATTAAATGTTCATGAAAATAATTTTAGAGAAACACATGCACAAATTTGCACATGCACAACACATGGAAACAAAAATAAATTCTAATTTAATTAAGATTCGAAAATCCAGGATATTACAGCACTCCCTCCTTACAGCACTCCCAATTCGATGTCCGTCATACTCGTGTTTTTCTCTTACTTTCATCACATATTTACTATGTATCTAATCATTACAATTTTGTTTGTTTAAACGAAAATCATAACAACCTAGAGCGAGCTTACCCTACCGGACTTAAACCACAACAAAAGAGACAGTCAGCCTACCTGGCTACTTCTCAAGAGACGCTCAACCTACATCGGTTAGCTCTGAAAATCATAAATAAAACTACCGGTCACTGGGGTCTCGCCTAACCTCTAGATTCCAACAACTATCTCTTTCTAGAGATCAACAATATTTCAAATTCAATCTCAGAATAATATTTCATTTCCTTTATTCACAAACTCTTTCTCAAACCATTTATTTTATAATCTCATAACACAACAGAATACAATTCGACCTCTTAATCAATTTAATCTCTTATCACATTGTGTTCAAATCAAGTAGTCTTAATCAAGTATTAATAATCATAAAATCTCATATTTAATCTTACTCAAATTTCACATGTCAAAAATCAAATCCAAACTCAGGAAAATTCATCAGCCAAGACAGTGGCAGTCGACTGTTAAAAGCGATCAGTCGGCTGTTCTGCGAGACCTCAAAACTCAAGAACCAAAAGTCAGTTCAGTTCACTGTAGAAAAATGTCCAGTCGACCGTCCAGCGAAACTTTGAAACTTAAAAACCAATGATCAAGACAGTAACAGTCGACTGTGGAAAAGTAGACAATCGACTGTCCTGCTGGCAAAATCCGAAATTTAGTACTTGACAGTCGGATGTCGACTCTAGTTCGGTCGACTATCGATTGCACCAAGTTGCAGTAAAAGTGGATCATGAATATATTTTCGACATTGAAATGCAACGATGATTTCTTCACAATTTGACAACACACTTCCACAAAAAGGGTGTTTTATTAAAACTCAATTTTTCAATTGATTTGTACTTCTATAAAAATATAAATCATTTTTGGAATGTATTCCTTTGAAAAAACAATATCGTACTTGTTCTCAAATTCATAAGTTTCTCATTTTTTGCAATATAATAAAATCTTTCATCAAAATACATAAAAACATATATAATCGATTTTTCCAAATAAAATGTTGTCTTTTATCAAAACTTTTCTATAAAATTTCTTATACTAATAAGACAAAATCCGCCTTTCTATATCACATTAGCATTAAAATTCATATTTCAAGCATATTGCATTATTGTGACTAAAAATATCATACCAACAATTTTCCAAACGATACATCATTTATTCTAACACAAATTTTAATTGCTTAAGTGAATCACACCATCAATTCAGACCTCATGACATAAAATAATTAAGATTAAGCAATCTACGAATTAGCATATCAATTAATTTTAACAAATCAAATTTCTACATTAACTAGCATGCGAATCTACTCCTACATTAGAAATGATTTAAGAAACACCCACACAAGAAAATTTTATTACTAGCAATTGCACTCCTAGAATGAAAGCTCCTAGAAACTCCGTTTCGCCTCCTCAAATTCCGTGCACCAAGAGGAATATCCAACTCCTGCTTTCGGCAAAGTAGCAGTGACTTCATTTCGGCCAGAGGAAGAGTGAAGCACCTCCATCACATTTTCGGCCAATACAAGGACAAAACAGTGAAGGAAATATACATGTATAGTTGAATGGTGAGAAGTATGGTTATAGGATATATTTGTATGAGAGTAGGTGAAGACAGCACATGGGCTTGCTGGTTGGGGCTTGGGGCTTGTTCGGATGTTGACAGAGAAAGGAAAAGGGAGACAATGTGAGTGGAAAATGTGAAAGTACAAGTAAATATATATACATATGTATGAATACTAGAATGGGATATAGGTGTAGGTCGGTGGAGAAGCACAAAAGTGGATGTGCTGGCTTGTTGGATGGCTTTGCTTTCGGAAGTTGACAGAGCAAGCAAGAAAGAATGGAGGAAGGACAATGTGATGTGAGGGGAGTAAAGGATATGAGTATATATATACATTTACATATATGTATACACTCATTTCATGGTGGAGAAAGCAAAAGAGCTGGACTCTTGTTGGTTTTCGGCAGACTCGAAGAAGGAGGAAAGGGGAAGAGGAAATGGTGTAGGGGTAGGGGTACTTTTATAAGGAGAGTAGTAGGGTAGTTATTAAAACCACCTCCCACTAGACCACTAACTACACTCTCACACAATCCAAAAATTGAATTTCCCTCCTCTCCAAATGTTAGCCGGATTTTCCCTCCTCTTCACCCCAAACACGTACGTGCACGTGCTTGCACTAGCACATACTCTTCTCAAATTAATTATTTTTAAAAACACAAATCATATATATACGTAATATGTACATAAAAATTAGTTTAATTAAAATGTATAATGTTTCATGTATGAATAAAATATATACACACTTCAAAATTTATTTTTAAAATAAATACTCTTAAACACGCGCACCGAAAGAAATACGTGTGTCGTACGTAAAATATCAAAAATGCGAAATTCGACGTTATCAACAGAAAAATATTAAAGATAATAAAAATATAATATAAGAAAATATATTTTATAATTTTAGATACATTCCACGACGTAGTCACTATGAACGTAGAAAACACGTGTATTACACGTACAAAACTATTTCAATCAAAACAGACGAAAAGTGAACTTCTGTTTGTAAAACGAATTTAAACATGCCATGAAAATAAATAATTGAAACCCATCGAAAATATTGCACGTAATGGTAGAATACCCGAAATTGACACGTGCATCGATAATACGTAAAAAGCACGTAAAAACACAAAGATTGAAATTTAGCATTTGAGTTGACTCAATTGGATTTTAAGAATACGGGAAATGCATAAATAGTCGAAATTCAAAATACATATCGAAATACGTTATAGATATCACCAGTAATGGTACAAAATGCACGTGCCTAACATCCGAGGGCAAAATTATCATTTCCAATTTTGCAGGGTGTTACACTCTCCCCCTTAGAACAGTTCCGTCCCCGGAACTTACTAAGGTAAAGGTTGTATTTTGTACAAAATATATTATTATTGTATATAGAAAACTGTAATTGTATAAAAATAAGTAATGAGAAAAAACAAGATAAGCTCTATATAAGAAAAACTATGAATATCAAAATTTCAAAAGAACGGAACAAGAAAACTAGGAAAATAACATAAGGAAAGAAATATGACCATAAAAGATAGTATAGATTGTGAGAAACTTTTTATACAAAAATAATATTAGGTAAAACATTATATAAAAGAAAAATGAACTTAGTCATTAATTGTAGAATAGTTCGGAAAACAATGCAGTAAGGAGAAACATAGTTAATAGATAATTTATAAGTAGATTTAGTAGTCAAAATTTTTTAAAGTAATGAGCGGTGGGAAATCACAAACTGAATTGGTCTTGTATGACGAAAACTAACTTAACAATTTAAAAGAAGACTATTGAATAAGAGTTTGAAAAATAAATGAGAATGAAATTTAGTTAAAAGCATAGACAACATAAAATGATTCTGTATACAAATTAATATCAAAAAATAATTTGAATAGTAAATACAATAATTATATATGCGATTAAAAATTAAGGATATAGAAGGCATACATCAAAATACTTTCGAATTGTCAAGTAGAGCAAGAAAACCAACATACAAAATTTATATACGTATATAGGCGTAAAAATTATAGGGGTCAAACAAACAATATTATGACATGAAAATTATACTGATTTGTAGGAGTAAAACAAAACATCATAGTTGTAAAAGTAGTATATTATTGAAATAATACGAAAACTAATCATATAGAAATAACTTACGAATCGAAGAAAAGTATAAATACTAATTTTATTATTATTATTATTTTTGTTAGGTGAGTAGCCACCAAATCTAAGATTAGTACCAAAAATAAAATACGATGAAGTGGTATGAAATACATACTCATGAACAGATACAAAATAATCCGAAGAAAACGGCAAGATAGTTGAGATTAAGTAATAAATACACAAGTAGGGTAGATATAGAAATCAATATAAAAATTTATTGCTAGGTTGTAAAATAGTATATGCTAGTAAAAAAAAAAAAGGATAGTGGTAAGTAAATATTGTAGAAAACAAAGTAGGGGTTGTCTAAGTAGATAATCTCCTTATGGTGTAGGTTCGCCTCGTTGGTGTCCAACTGCAGTCTTGCCTCATTGACCTCAAGTTGCAGAATTGCCTATACGACATCCGATTGCAGTTTTCCTTTTGGACATTCGGTTGCAGACTTTGCCTCCCCGATGTCTAGTTGCAGTTTACCTCCATTGACGTCTAGTTGCAGATTTGCCCTCTCGACATCAGGCTACACCAAAACGGGAAATAGAAAGATGCAATCTTCCATATGTACTTGGATATTGGGTGTTATGTTTGAAATCAATGATATAAAAGTGGATGGAAAAGTTGTAAATGAAATAGGAAATTACAACAACAAAATATTAAAATAGGTATATAGACTTTAAATATAGGATATACAAATTTGTAGTAATGAAAATGATTTATAACATTAAGACGAAAATAGTGTAAAGTACATGCACGAGCTGAAAATACAATGAAAACAATAATTACGTAGTATATGTATTATATTGAAGAAGCGTGAAACTACAAAATTAATGAGTAGCGATGAATAGTAAAAGTGAATATAACAAAACAAATTAGTAAGTAATATGTAATAACAATAGTATCGAATGCAGACAATAAAAACAAAATGGTAGGTCACATTTATATGAGTAAAATATTTCAATCTTGTTAAAAATATACTGAAATATATAAGATAATATAAGATAAAAAATATAGTATCACTTAATTAAATCATATAAAATGAATGTACGTAAGCAAAATTCATAAGCAAAATTCAAAATATAATAAACATAATAAATGAAGAATATAATAGTTGCAATATAAATTTAATAAGCGGCAATAAAATACGTAAAGTAATAGCAAAAATAAATGGATAAACATAGTGGCATAAAAACTCGAAAGATAAAATTTTAAGATTGAAAGACAGATTAAACAAATTTAGAAAATCAAGTCTAAGGAAGATAGATAAAATAATACATATTTAAGTGATTTAATAGTATAAGAAAATATTCATTTGAAAAAAATATTGATTACCATGATGAAAATTCACAAAGAAAATTTTGAGAGGGAAATGTGTCTGTGTAAGGCATCATGAATGAAGATTCAAACCAACCACGCTTCTGCTGTGCCACTCTGATAACAAGGGAAAATGTGCTCACAAACAATCTCACATCAATGTATACGAAAAGAGCATCATGAATGTGAGTTCAATTACTACTTCATTCATAACTCCAGCCATCAAATAGGAAAAAGGGAAGAGAAAACATCAGCGTATAGAACAACACAGATGTAAATCACTTACATTTAAATCTCTATAAACTGAACTCACACTTCTAATGTCCACCCTAATGTGTCGTCCTTGTAAATTAGTACTACTCATTGAAGCGTAGCTCTGATACCACTCTGTAACACCTCGAATTCCAAACAAGACTGAATTCGAAGTTCCACAAGATCTTTACACTTTATTTCGTACAATTTTATAAGGAATTTAAAATTTTTATTTCAACAATAATTACATCAGAGTCTTTTACATCAACAAGCAGCGGAATAAATAAAATACAACAATAATAAATGTACAATTATTACAACTTTAATATTTAAGTAATCATCAGCATTAAATCATTTTTATATCTTCTTGTAAACTCCAAGTCCTGCATATAAAACTGTGGGCATGTCAGTTGCTTACAACCGACGAAATGTTATACACGGCCATCCTCGCTATGCCGAACAGTATAACGATTCTTAAATACTTTAACAAACCACAAACTTGATCACAAACAAAGCTACAAAGGGACTATCCTATTGATGTCGTATTGTGCAGTGCACTTAGTCCTTAATGCAGTTATTAATATTACATGACACTAATGCGCACTTGTTCGGTATCTATGCATCCCATACTACATAGGTCCGAGTGCAAGCCCTTAATTGTTCTTCATCTTGTAGGTTTCAGTCCCTCGCCATGACTTAAACTACTACGGTAACTACGGTAAGTATCCTAGATGTTCTATAAATTACGAGCCCATATCCAGACAATCTGGAGAGGAATCCCACGCACTGACATGACGCATCATGCATGCAATTTATGGACAATTCAGCCACCGTCGTGGAACGATGGCACCACCCGTAGTCACCAAACACCCCACAAGCGACGCCACCGGGACAATAATTCCGGAGTTGTGCTCACGCCATGTCATGACAGATCAAGCAGGCAATCTGTGAATCACTCTCACACCGCCAATCCGATGGCCCTCATACTCGTATTTTTCTCTTACTTTCATCACATCTTTAATATGTATCTAATCCTTACAATTTTGTTTGTTTAAAAGAAAATCATCACAACCTAGAGCTAGCTTACCCTACCGGACTTAAACCACAACGAAAGAGTACTTCTCAAGAGACGCTCAACCCTTAACGATTAGCTCTCAAAATCATAAATAAAACTGCCGGTCACTAGTGTCTCGCCTAGTTTCTAAATTCCAACAACTATCTCTTTCTAGAGATCAACAATATTTCATATACAATCTCAAAATAATATTTCATTTCCTTTACTCACAAACTCTTTCTCAAACTATTTCTTTATAATCTCATAACACAATAGAATTCAATTCGACCTCTTAATCAATTTAATCTCTTATTACATTGTGTTCAAATCAAGTAGTCTTAATCAAGTATTAATAATCATAAAACCTCATATTTAATCTTACTCAACTTTCACATGTCAAAAATCAAATCCAAACTCAAGAAAATTCATCAGCTAAGACAGTGGCAGTCGACTATTAAAAGTGGCCAGTCGGCTGTTCTGCGAGACCTCAAAACTCAAGAACCAAAAGTCAGTTCAGTCGACTGTAGAAAAATGTCCAATCGACCATCCTGCGAAACTTTGAAACTCAAAAACCAATAATCAAGACAGTAACAGTCGACTGTGGAAAAGTAGACAGTCGACTGTCCTGCTAACAAAATCCAAAATTTAATACTTGACAGTTGGCTGTCGACTCTAGTTCGGTCGACTGTCGATTGCACCAGGTTGCAGTTAAAGTGGATCATGAATATATTTTCAACATTGAAAAGCAACGATGATTTCTTCACAATTTGACAACACACTTCCATAAAAAGGGTGTTTAATTAAAACTCGATCTTTCAATTGATTTGTACTTCTATAAAAATATAAATCATTTTCGGAATGTATTCCTTTGAAAAAATAATATCGTACTTGTTCTCAAATTCATAAGTTTCTCATTTTTTGCAATATAGTAAAATCTTTCGTCAAAATACATAAAAACACATATAATCGATTTTTCCAAATAAAATGTTGTCTTTCATCAAAACTTTTCTATAAAATTTCTTATACTAATAAGACAAAATCCGCCTTTCTATATTACATTAGCATTAAAATTCATATTTCAAGCATATTGCATTATTGTGACTAAAAATATCATACCAACAATTTTCCAAACGATACATCATTTAATCTAACACAAATTCTAACTGCTTAAGCGAATCACACCATCAATTCAGACCTCATGACATAAAATAATTAAGATTAAGCAATCTATGAATTAGCATAGCAATTAATTTTAACAAATCAAATTTCTACATTAACTATCATGCGAATCTACCCCTACATTAGAAAGGATTTAAGAAACACCCACCCAAGAAAATTTAATTCCTAGCAATTGCACTCCTAGAATGAGAGTTCTTAGAAACTCTGCTTCGCCTCCTCGAATTTCGTGCACCAAGAGCAATCTCCAACTCCTACTTTCGGCAAAGTAGCAGTGATTTCACTTCGGCCAGAGAAAAAGTGAAGCACCTCCATCTCATTTTCGGCAAATACAAGGACAAAACATTAAAGGACATATACATGTATAGTTGAAAGGTGAGAAGTAGGGTTGTAGGAGGTATGAGAGTAGGTGAAGACAGCACATGGGCTTGCTGGTTGGGGCTTGGGGCTTGTTCGGATGTTGACAGAGCAAGGAAAAGGGAGACAATGTGAGGGAAAAATGTGAAAGTACAAGTACATATATATACATTTGTTCGTATGCTAGAATGGGATATTGGTGTAGGTAGGTGGAGAAGCACAAAAGTGGATGTGCTGGCTTGTTGGATGGCTTTGCTTTCGGAAGTTGACAGAGCAAGCAAGAAAGAATGGAAGAAGGACAATGTGATGTGAGGGGAGTAAAGGATATGAGTATATATATACATTTACATATATGTGTACACTCATTTCTTGGTGGAGAAAGCAAAAGAGCTGGACTCTTGTTGGTTTTCGGCAGACTTGAAGGAGGAAAAGGGATGAGGAAATGGTGTAGGGGTAGGGGTACTTTATAAGGAGAGTAGTAGGGTAGTTATTAAAACCAGCTCCCACTGACCACTAACTCCACTATCATGCAATCCAAAAATTGAATTTCCCTCCTCTCCAAATGTCAGCCGGATTTTCCCTCATCTTCATCCCCAAACACGTACGTGCACGTGCTTGCAACACACACTCTTCTCATATTAATTATTTTTAAAAATACAAATCATATATATACGTAATATGTACGTCAAAATTAGTTTAATTAAAATGTATATTGTTTCTTGCACAAATAAAATATATACACACTTCAAAATTTATTTTAAAAACAAATAATCTTAAACACGCTCACCGAAAGAAACACGTGCGCCGCACGTAAAATATCAAAAACGCAAAATTCGACGTTATAAATAGAAAATTTTTAAAGATAATAAAAATACAATATAAGAAAATATATTTATTAATTTTACATACATTCCATGACCTAGTCACTACTAACGTAGAAAATAAATGTATTACACGTACAAAAGTATTTCAATCAAAACAGACGAAAAGTGAATTTCTGTTTGTAAAACGAATTAAAAAATTTCATAAAAATAAATAATTGAAACCCATCAAAAATATTGCATGTAACGGTAGAATACCTGAAATCAATACGTGCATCGATAATACGTAAAAAGCTTGTAAAAACACAAAAATTGAAATTTAGCATTTGAGTTGACTTAGATTAGATTTTAAGAATACAGAAAATGCATAAATGGTCGGAATTCAAAATACATATCGAAATGCGTTACGGATACACCAGTAACGGTACAAAATGCACGTGTGTAACACCCGAGGGCAAAATTGTAATTTTTAATTTTGCGGGGTGTTACACCATCTGCCTCTGAAGAGGCACAATGAGACTG
The DNA here is from genome assembly GCA_017893485.1 of Hemerocallis citrina. Classification (NCBI taxonomy): domain Eukaryota; kingdom Viridiplantae; phylum Streptophyta; class Magnoliopsida; order Asparagales; family Asphodelaceae; genus Hemerocallis; species Hemerocallis citrina. The sequence continues at coordinate 47,336,374 of CM030367.1, forward strand.
CTCGGAACTGGTTCTTCCTCGTCAGAGGAATCATCAGATGAATCCGCAGGTGGAGTGATCTCTCGGGACTCAGGCCATTCCTGTTCAAATTCTTCAGGATCTTCTTCGTCAGAATCAGCTTGTCCGAGGTAGTAATCCTCCTCGACTATGTGCTAGTCATCACCTCCAGCTGGATCGAAGTGGTCTGCCATCTTAGAAAAGGGGAGAGAAGAAACATCAATCATAGAGCAACACAATTGTAAGTGACTTACATTTAAATCTCTATACTCAACACACGCTCGAATGTCCACTATAGGGTGTCGTTCCTTATAAATTTGTACTACTTGTAAGCGTGGCTCTGATACCACTCTGTAACACCCCGAATTCCAAATAAGACCAAATTCGAAGTTCTACAGGATCTTTACACTTCACTTCGTACAATTTTCCAAGGAATTAAAAACTTTTGTTACATCAGAGTTACATTTACATTACATATATACAGCGGAAGAAATTTACAACAATTACATTAATAAAAATATACAACACTTGAATCATTCTTTCAGCAGCATGCATACTTTAATCTTGTCAATCACTTTATCCTGCATAGAAACTGTGGGCACGTCAGTTCATTCAACTGACGCTAGGATATAATATATGATGTCGTGTTGTGAATGTGCACTTAGTCCTTAATGCAGTTGTTTATATTATATGACACTAGTGCGCACTTGTTCAGAGTCTATGCAGCCCATACTACATAGGTCCAAAGGCAAACCCTTAATCGTTCTTCATCTTTAGGGTTCAATCCCTCGCCATGACTTAATCTACTACGGTAACTACGGTAAGTACCTGAGGTGCTCTATGAGTTACGAGCCCACGTCCAGGTGCCCTGGAGAGAATCCCACGCACTGATACATGACTCATCATGCAGGCATCCTGTGGTCAATTCACTTCCTACCATAGACATGACACCACCCGTAGTTACTAGACCACCCCATAAGCGTCGCCACCGGGATGGTACTCTGGCGTAGTATCCACGCCCTATTCATGACACATTATGGGACATCCTGTGAATAATCTCATGCTGCCAATCCAATGGCTCTCATACTCATGTTTTTCTCTTACTTTCATCACATCTCCACTATGTGTCTAGTCCTTAATTTATTTGAATCATGAATAAAAGAATTCCTCTAGAGTTAGAACTCCCACTATACCGGTCTTAACCATTTATATAACCTGACCCAAATCATGGTCTTTTCATTTCAAATCTTATCTCAATAAATTCTTTCAATGCCGGTATGAGACTTAGCTACACTCTAGTTCTGCAAGCCTCGAACCTGCGACCCAAGGCACACCCTCCCGCTACAGTGACCACACTGTAACGCCACCAAAAGCCAGAAAGTCCAAGGCACCCATGCGATATGACTGTGTTTTAATTATATGTAAATTAGTTCTCGGGTTTCGGATTTTTATAAAAAAAATGAAAACAAAAGGCTAATGCCCAGTTTCGAACCCGAGACCAAAGACCAATCCACGACTATAGTAACCGAACCCAAGTGCACCCGATGACCAATAAGTACAAATGACTAACCTGATATGGTTTGGGTTTTAGGAGTTATATAATTCAAGTCTCTGTTCTTTTCGATTTTTTTTTAAAAACAATTATTCTTAACTTCTTTTCTTTCCCAATTGTATTCAAAATTTCTAGAATTTAGTTTCTATATATTTACAGTATATCAGTAAAATAAAACTTGATTTTTGACACAAAATTATATTTTTTCCCTTTTCTACTCTCTACACATATTTATCTCTACAATTTCGAAACTAAGAATGCAAGTGTTGTTTCTTTGTGAGTTTGTACTCAAAACTTTCCCTAGATCACTTTTATTATTTTTATTAACATTATACAATCATTTCTACAACAAAATCTCCTTTTTCATGCCATTACCAAGTCAATTAGGCGATTCACATTTTTCATGGTTTCCATTTCAATTAACTAAACATACAAGCACAATTTCTCAATTTAGCTTATATCAAACATATAAATCATAGTAGCATGGTAATTTCTAAGATAACAATCTCAATTTGTATGAATTAGCATTCTTTTAACAAGCATTCAAACCATTTGCAATTTATATCATTTTCACAACATATGGCTAAATTAATTAGGGTTTTCTTCTCAATTTTATCAAACAATTTCCTAGCATCGTATCTAGTTAGAAGTTTGAGAAAATCACCCACCTTTAATGGAGAGAAACAACAAAAATCCTAAAGTCTCCTAGAATGAACAAATAAAGCCTTCTCCTCCTAGATTCAGCCACCAATTTGACTTCTCCTCCTAGCTTGAATGGTGTTTGAACTCCTTCCTTCTTGCTCCAATGGTAGGCCGGCCAACAATGGGATGGGGAACACACAAAACTCAACTCTCAATCTTTTAAACTCACAACTCTATCTTAATTTTTTACTCACTAATTGTTTCTTCTTTTCTTTCTTTCTTTCAATCTTTTAGGTGCAAGTATGAAGAGTGTAGGGGAGGGGGGGGGGGGTATTTATACAAATTTTGAGTGCGAATGGAAGGCTAGGATTAGTCCAAATAGTTAAGGATCAAAGGATAAGATGAATTAGGGAGTTGTAGCAACTACCCATGATGAGATAACCAACTCACCACTTCACCCATCTCTCCCTCTCTCTTTGCATAATCTGGCCAACCCCTTCTAGTGCTCCATTGCACGTGATACACTAGTGCCCCTATTTGTAAGTTTGTTCATGTAATTTAATTAATTGTTTGCTAAATTGGTCTACACTACAAGTTAGACTAATTAAAAGAGGAGTTAAGTTAACGGGCTCTCTATTGGGCTAAAATAACCATGGGCTCTAATAAATAAATAAATTAATTAATTAGGGTAGGCTAGAAAGAGGCAATTAGGCCTCGGATTTTAATTAGGCTTTCTAGATTAAAAAGAGAAGAATTTGAATTAAACATTCATGAAAATAATTTTAGAGAAACACGTGCACAACACATGGAAACAAAAATAAATTCTAATTTAACTAAGATTCGAAAATAAATTCTAATTTAACTAAGATTCGAAAATCTAGGATATTAAACACCCCCCCCTCCCCCCCTCCCCCCCCCCCCCCCCCCCCCCCCCCGCATGATCTTTACTTCACTTCTCCAAGAATGATTTTTTTAGTGGAGGTAAGATTTGCAAATCTGTTAAAGCACTTCTTGATGTCCCAGGCAAGTTAAGCTTCATACTGGAATTATGTAGCTGTGTTCAATTGGGCATGGATGAACTTTGGAACTCCAACTGCATTATATGCATGGATGAATGATCCAAATCACTCTCAATTCTTATTAGTTTAGTGAGAGCTAGTTTTGACAAACTTCCAAACACATACATTATGATCAATCGAGTGAATTTGCAATTCTTATCAAATCTGATTGATGAGCTGTGCTGCATCTTCAAAAGCTACTTGAATTGGCATGATTGATCCAATTCAGGATGTCACTGAATATTATCGGTATGAACTTAGTTGCAGATCAAATATGAAAAGCCTTAGTTGTTCAAATAATAACACCTATCTATTTGAATTTTTATCAAATAAATCTCACCTTGTCCATCTCCTGATACAAGTAATAAAAGCTTCTTCTATTGATTTTTTTTTTTTTGTTGAAATAATAAGAGAATTAACAACTACAGGTTTGCACAGTCGAGAAATGCTACACATGCATTAGTTTCTATCATTTCTTTATAAGACACAAGCAGAATTAGTCTTAACTTGTGCAGGTTTGCACAAATTTCTTCGTAAGGAGTGTCGTTCTGATGAGTTTCCTGTTGAAGAAGAAGATGAGCCTTCACTGCCAGAAAATGATTAAATTGATTATGACCACATGTTTCACACCCAAGAGCAACAACGAGAGGAAGCGATTCAGTGGAGAGCTAATATAGCATCAGATATGTGGACAAATGCAATGGCTGATGGGAGTCAAAGATGAGCAAAGAGATTACCGAACATCAATTCAAATCTTACTTAAGTGACTATATATGTTTTTACATTACTAGATTTGATTTTTCTTTTGATAAATTTATGATTTCAGTTGATAATGAACATATTTGGTTTTCAACAGTTAATAGTTTATCCATGTGATGATTTATGTCAATGACTTGCGAGGTGCCTTGATGTTTATTCGTACTACTCTTATGAGAATGACAATCTTGTGTAGGAAATGAACTAATTATAAAGTCTATGAAAGTTCAATTGTCATCGAATTCCTTTGAATTCCATAATAAGAATTCCATCAAACTATTTTAAATCCTTATAAATCTCAGTCAAAGTTTTAGGTGAATTCTCCATAAATCTCTTAAATACTGAGATTCTCAATTCTTTTAAATTCTTTTCAAATTCCAATCCAATACACCCCTGTAAAGCACAGTTTAGAATTTAAAGTGAGATATGGAGCTAGAAGTTTAATAGAAAGAAAACACATAAATGATAAAGTAATAAGAGAATACTTAGTAATAATAGCCTAAATTAGAAAAAAAAACCTAAACTATACCCTTTTTCAGAAAACTGCACTGAACTTTTTTTTTGCGCAAAAACCCTTCATGAATTATGTTTTCAAAAAACCCACTCTGATGGCGTGAGCTTTCTGCTAAAGTTGAGTGAGGTTTTTTGACAATAATGAGAAAGATGCATGATGTTTTCTGAACAAACTTGCAAAGATGAATGAGGTTATCTAATTCAAGCATAAAAGTTAGATGTGGTTTTTTTGAAAATATACTTCAAGGGGTTTTTTTGAAAACTTACTTTAGGAAAGTTTTTTTGCTCGTAAAAAAGTTCAGTGCGGTTTTCTGCAGAATGAGTGTAGTTCAGGTTTTTTTTTCTTTCTAATTTTGCCGTAATAATATACAGAATAATAACTAATAGATTACCTAAAGAAATACAAAAGATAATAGCACAAGATATTATATTATAGAAATGAAGAAGCAAGGTTGTATTATAATTATTTATTGATATACAAAATATTTAAATTTATTAAGTTGATAGATAATATTCCACACAAAAAACCAACAATATAGGAATTGAATTCCAATGAAGGATTATGAATTAATATGACAAATATCCAAGAATTAGAAGAAGATTACAATGTCCTATAATTCATAGGAGTGCTAAGAAAAGACTTTAAAATAATAAATAATAATATAAGAAATATTAATGAATACATAAGTAATGAATCAGAAGAAGAACTAGGAATAACAGAAGAAGGAATTAATGGGATGGAAGCTAAAACAAAATTGAATATGAATATGTTAGAAATAGAAGAATTAATGGCAATTCTCAATTCAGAAGGGGTAAAAGAAGTCTTTAAGGAATCAGATATAACAAATGAGAAAATAAAAATAGATCAATAAGAAGACAAGATTATAACAAAACCTAAAGAAAAATACTACTGATATGTATGAATATTTAAGTCCACCACCTAATAAAAGACCTTATCCTATCTATTATCAAAATCATATACCATGGAAATGGAAAAATAGGAAAAGGAACGAACCAGGAAAAGAAAAAGAAACCCCAAAATATAAACCTACAGAATATTACTAAAAAGGAATAGCAGAAAATGGAGAATTACTAGATCTAGACTGTGTAAAAAATGTAGATAAAACAATAGAAGAATGAGTAAAAACATACTTAACAGTAGGATTTAGACAAAACCTCATAAGAAATAGATTCAAAAAATTTATAAAAGCATCCTTCGTAGGAGTAGTAGCAAAATAGTGGAATGGATTGACATTAGGAGAAATAAATAAAACCAAAAAAGTGAGGCCAATAAATGACAAAGGTGCAAAAAAAGCTTCAAGACAACGAACCTTAAAAAAATTACAAATTATGAAAAAACAATAAGAACATAATTTAGTGTATATGAAAAAACAGAAAAACACACTATATATAAAAAAGAATAAAGCAAGATGGAGACTAAGTAATCTAGAAATATGCGACATGTGTAACTTTGACAGCAACGCTTGCGAATTCAGAGAATATTTTCAAGAAAGCTATTTCACAAAAGAAGAAAAAATTCTAATCTTAAGACTCATTTTTTCTAAACCTACCAGATCCCTGAAGTATAAACATATATAGTGCATACATAAATGATAAAGTTACACTAGAAATAGACACTTTAGGATATAAAATACAATTTGTAAAAGATTATGGAGATAAAGTATGTCAAGAAGCTATATCAACTATGAAATACTATGAAACATATAAACCAAGAATGTTTGTGAAGAAACAAAACCAAATCATTGGGGATGTAATAATAGATATAATTATACAAAAATGATGTAAAAACAAAATAAAATAATATAAACAAAAATATAGAAAAACTATTTAAAAATATAGAAAAACCTATAAAAAGAACTTCAAAAAAATAAATAAAATCAAAAAATATCTGGAAACCCAGAGAAAGTGTGATTGTTATATATGCGGAGAAATATGGCATATATCGCCAAACTCTCCTATGAAAATGAAGAAAGAAAATGTAAAATATATAGAAGAAATTGAAGAAATATATAACATAAAGTATGAACTCATAGAATATGAAGAAGAGTGGTAATAAATAAGTGAAATGAAGAGATAATGGTAATGGATAAAGATAGTGGAAGTAGTGAGGATGAAATTGAAGAATATGAAATAAATGTAATAAAAGAAAAAACAGAAATAAAAGAACAACTAGAAAGAGAAGAAATTAATAAAGAGGTAAAGATAAAAATGAGTTTTGACATACAAAAATATGATAAAATAAGAGCAACCAAATTAGATATAAATCCGAATGAAATATTTAAACTTCCAATATTTGAAAGAAAAATGAATATAATAATAATAGTTAGAAATAATGAACAACCTATAGATATTGAACAAGCTCCAGGAAAAACTATAATTCAATTGATAGCAGAAAGGATAATAAGGCAAGAAATAGAAAAAATAAGTGAGAAAACTAGAAAAACATTAAGATACATACATTTAGGAGAATAATAATAAAATCTTATTTTAAGGAAGAAATAAATACACCCTTAGAAATATAATTATGGATAATAGAATAATATCAAGTACACAAGATGCTTTAATGGGAATAGTATAAGGAAACTTAATGGACCAAAAAATAAATTTTACTATAAAACATAATTTCCCTATAAGCTTGACAGAGAAAAATAAGGACAAAAACTTAATCATGTATCACAGGTTATCAGGAATTGAAATAATAGAGAATAATAAGGTTATGCATATAAAAATAAGAAATATTTATGCTTTTACGAGTAAGCATGAAGTAGAAAACAGAAATACTGATAACTTTAAAATAGAATCACTATTCCGAGAAATTATAAGATATTAACCAGCCATAGAAAACTCTGAAATGACCATACTAAATTGTATAGAATTTGAATTTAACAAAGCAAAAGAGATTACAAAAGAAAAAACACCACAAATAATATTTGAAAAAAGATTACTATCAATAAGAAACAAACGAAAGGCTTTGGAATTAATATCAACAATAAATACATTAGATAACCAGCGTGGTGAATATCACTATTTGCCAAACAAAACTACAATACAAAAAGTTCAAGATTCTATAACACAAGAACTTATACGAGAAGAATTAGAATTTTTTTTGGAGAAGACCCATTAGAAAAATAGGACTTAAGTAAACTCACAGCTCAAATAAAGCTAATAGATAAGAACAAGATAATAAAAGTTAAACATATAAGACACACGTCAACAGATTAAGAAGAATTCAAAATACATATAAAAGAACTAACGGAAAACAATTACTTAAGAAAATTACAAAGTCCATATTCATCATCATTCATAGTAAGAAAGAAATCAAAAGAAAAAAGAGGTAAATCCAGAATGGTAGTAAACTATAAGGAACTAAATAAAAATATTAAAATATTCGGATATCCACTACCATATATGCAGATACTACTAAACACAATTAGAACGAGAAATATATATTCAAAAATTGATTGTAAATCAGGTTTTTACCACATAAAACTAACAGAAGAATCAAAATAATTAACAACATTTAGTACACCACAAGAATTTAATGAATGGAATGTACTCTTTTGGATGTAAAAATAGCCCAGGAATATTTCAAGATCATACGGATAAGATATTTGAATAATACAATAATTTTACACTAGTATATATAGATGATATACTAATAAGATCGAAAAACATAGAACAACATATGGAATACTTAGTAAATTCATAGAAATAGTAAAAAAATGTAGGAATCATATAATCAAAAAAAAGAAAATGAAGCAATTCCAAACAGAGATAGAATTCTTATGAACGAAATTATCACACAAAGGAATAGAACTACAACCATATACAGCAGAAAAGATAAAAAATATTTTCAAATATTTTAAAAGAATAAAGAGAAGTACAAGCTATAATTGGACTACTAAACCAAACCTATAAAAAAAAGACAAATTGTCTACGACAAAAACATAGAAAGTTTAACAAATGGGAGTGGACTACAAAATATGAAGAAAAACATAAAATACTAAAATTCATAGTAAGAACATCTAATACTCAAGAAAAATTCTGGATAAAAATAATAGATCCAACTATAGAAAATAAAAGATTAATAAGAAGACAGATGGAACTAGCACATTATGATTTTACGATAGAAAATATAAAAGGAAAAGATAATATTTTAGCAGATTATATATCAAGAAATTGATAGTCTTATTTTTGCATAATGGAAAACAGAGTCCAGCAAATAGAAAATGATATAGCTTTCCTTAAGAAAAATGTGGAGCAAATAAATGTAGCATTTAACCAATTACAATTACAAATATGCGGACTTCAGAGTTTATTTTACCACCACATAAATTCAGAACATACTGAGAAAATGGATGAAGAGAGTAAACCTACCAACCTACAACATGCGAGTGAAACCGCAAAAATGACCACACAGGAAGGAAGCTCCACATCCTTACAACCAAGTACCTACAAAGAGAATTTACTCTTAGATCCTCGAAAATATTCAAAGAATAATTTACTTTTACAAAATATTGAGAAATTATGCCAGACTAAAGTTAACCAATTTGTCAGAACTATATCTCAACAACATATGAACATAACAATTATACTTCTTGGAGCTAATCCAAAGACCGTAAGAATGCCATTTGAAAGAGGACTGGTCCATTGCATATACCCATCCAGAGAATGTGAAGAATTGAGCCAATTACCAAGAGAAGTATATAAATCTGCCAATAATTACTTTGATCTTACAAAGGCCTCTAAAATATCTGTCAGAATATATTCAACAATTCCTAAGTATCTAGAAGATTACGAACAACTTCCGGCAAAACATATCATAAAGATTGGGATGACTACTATAACGCCCCATACTTTTTAAATATAATATTTTGAATTAATAAATAATTTTTGAATAAACCTATTTAATTATTTTAAATTTTGGGGAAATTTTCATTTACACGTGCAAATGTTTTCGAAATGCAAGGTTTTTTTTGAGTTGCTAAATAAATTTTATTATTTATAATTGGATATATTTTAATTTTTGGGATTTTTCTGAATAAAAAAACTGCTTTTGTAAATTATTCAAAAGAATGAGACTTTTGTGTAAAAAGGTCATTTGGAGGCAAAATTTGAAACTCTAAATTTTTTGGCTGCATTAGGCCGACCAATTGAGGAGGATTTTAGGGAAAATAAAATCCAAATTGGTTGGGGCAAATATAGAATGTAACAAGAATTGATCTCCTAAAATATTCGGATTTTGCAATAAGGGACTTTCTAAGGGGTTTTATTTGTAAAATTTCCAAAAGAACCCTAGGAAATAATCCTGGCCTATTTAGAGGCTTGAAGCTTTCAGCCTCTCTTCTTTTCCTTTTGGCTTTATTGATTTTGAGATTTGGAGAGTTGATCTATTGCTTGGAGGAGGAGACTACAATTTGGTATTAATTTTCTTCAAGAGGTGGGCAACACTCTATCTCTCTTGTTATGATTTTATATCATGGATGTGCCGTATCTTGCTAGGATGAATTCTTATTAGTCTTGGTTGTAAGTTAGCATAGTTGTGGCAATTATTATGAGATGCTTGTGGAGATGTATGTTTGATATGAGATTTATTGATTATATGTTATAAAAATTGAATCTTGATTGTATGTTGATCTATAATAAATTGTTCATGAAGTAATGAAGTTTTCTTTGCATGAAAGATGAAGTTTTTGTTTATAGAAAGTGATTGAATGAACACATAAATTGTTGTAGATGATTAGAATTTGTCATATGTTCTTAAAATTCATGTTGATCATTTAAAGATGATTTTGAGGGTTTATTTGCTATTTTAATACAAAATAATTTTTATATGATGAATCTTACTTGTTTGAGCATGCTAAGATGGGTATATTGCTAAAGAATCAAATTTGTAAGGGTTTTGGCCGTTGGGGTTAGGGTTGAACAGTGGGTACAGATTTCGGTCAGTACATCTAGATTCTTTGAATTTAAATGATAGCTGGCAACTTTGGCTTTCTGGTTAGCGCGCGTTGTGGTACTGTGCTGCGCGGGTCACGGGTTCGAACCTAGGGCTTGATTTCTTTTTATGGAGGGTTGTTTATTTCATTAAATATCTATTCTTTTTCATATATAGTTATGAATAATCCTTTCTAGTTTTATTCTGATAATTTTCATACATAGTTGGAATAATTGACATTCTATTTTTGGGTCAAATAAATTTCAGATTTTTGTAGAAGTCTAGCTTGAAATTTTAATGTATTCAAGTGATAATTTTGAGGGTGAAAATCTATATTTTTGTAGATAAAATTCTCAGTTTTGAGGGGATATATGCATCAGTTTTGATAGACGAAAACTCGAATTCTAAAGGGTTATTCTTATTTTGTAAAGAGGTGATATTTCAGATTTTTAGAATTAAATAATTTCAGATTTTAGGGATGAGATCTTAGACAATAAAGAGACTCGTTTCAGTTTAAGTTGATTGGTTTAAAGAGACATTTATTGAGTTTCATGTATGTACGGAGAGTGAGATTTAAAAATGGAATTTAAAGGATTTCATGGATTTTATTTTGTTACCATATAAGAGTTTTTTTGGCAGTAACAGTTTACTAAAAGAAAAGTGAATAATGAAGGGATTTGTGGATGTACAAATATTTATTTTGGAATAAGGTATTTCATGTTTGAGATTTTGATTCACAGCCGTGGTGTTGTGGAAAAAGTACTATTTTTCAGAAAATAGTATACAAAGAGTATTTTGAATAATTAAATCGAGTGGAATTTTTTTTATTGCGATTAGGGTTATTGTGAGAACCCTGGATGGACGCTTAAGGTGTTGAGTTAGGAGCACTAGATACTGAGCGAACCCACGAGTATCAGCAGTGGATATTTTGATTGTAGGGAAATTAGCTTGCGGGGCTAGTGTTCCTAGTTTGTCAAGTGAAGTGCGGTAGGGTAGAGCTTATTCTTGGTGGCTCATGTTGTTATTATTACAAATCTAAGGATATGCACTAGATTGGGAGTTGTGACGAAACTTGGGCAACATAAGTATGGGCTTTGTTTTCAGTCTGGTGGTGTATTACGAGACTGTGTATTTATTATATCTCTTTAGTACGTTTGCGTGTTGAAGGTCGGCAGGCCTATTCGCGGAATATCTTGAAGTGCGATGGATTTGGTATGTTTGCGCATTGAGGGTCGGCAGGCCTATTCACAGAATGTATGATATGTTTGTGCGTTGATGGTCGGTAGGCCTATTCGCGGAATGTACGGCAGGGAGGTGATTCTCCAGAGTTAGAGCGATGCTTGTCAGATGCTTGCGTGTTTACACTTGTACAGCTCGGCGTGATGCGTACCGGGGCTGGGGTCTATTCATAAAGTGTCTAATCTTGTTTCTGTCACCGATGTAGTTTTTTTATGGCGAGAGATTGAATCCTATAATGTGGTGAACGCTACAGGCTTGCTCTCGGACCTATATAGTATGAGATGCATAGAATCCGAACAAGTATGCATTAGTGTACATTATGTGCATTGTGTTTTCTTGGATATTGTTTTATGCATTTTTTTCCATTTGTTTTCTCGACACACACTTATTATTTTAGTGTAGTTTCACTTTTTTGGTTTTATGAATATTTTATCGTTTTTTTTATGTGCGACAAGGTTGCGTTTGTGAGACTTTAGAGGGTTACTATTATTATAGTATTGCGTCAGTTGCATTCAACTGACGCGCCTACTTTTCTGATCAGTTTTGCAGGATTTGCTAAGTGGCTTGAGAAAGGTTAGAGCTTGGGCTTATGATGACTGAAGTTTATATGTTGAGACGTGTTGTAACAAAAATATATTTAATTTTCCGCTGTGCATTGCAATAAAGAACTGGTGTAAAGAAAAGTTATATTTTTTCCCTGGTTTATATTGTGTTTGGATTACATTGAAGTAAAGATTCTAGAGTTGTGTCTCTTATTTCTATTATGGAAATTCAGGGCGCTACAACTACACAAATACTTTATAGTGCATCTAACACCATACCATTCAAAGCTGAAGAGTTTGAGAAATTAATTCCAAAATGAAGAGCCAAAGGATTTATAAATATATATTGTGAACTTAAAGACGTACAAATTATGGACGAAAAAATAGGGACCTACGATAGTCTAGATCCACAGAAAATAATGATCTACAGTATATCAAAGGTGAAATAGCTGCAGCAAAAGAAAGAGGATTTTGATAGTTGGTACGAAATACTGGAGCAAGAAAAGATGAATATGACAGAAGAGACAGCTGGAGAATACTATAGAATGATGAAGATGGAATACAGATACATGTGTGGCCAGTGTGACAAAGATAAAGCTGATGAAGAACTGTTCTTAATGTAATTGGAGAATGATATAAGCACACCCCCTTGACTTGACGAGGAATCAATTCTCGCGAACAAACACACCCCTACACACACACTTATGATTGTATCAATTATTGAAAATTTGATGTAAGCAGTGAACAATGTAACTCAATAATGTAGCCTTACTTAACTCTACATAAGAGGGGGCAGATCCATTTAAAATGGTAGACAATCTAGGAGAGAAATTCCATTTCAGCTTGTAAGAGAGTTGGTTTGTACAGAGTCTGGAATCAATAAAGATTACCTTTTGATCATTGATTGTTATGACTAATTAATGTTTTCCCCACAGGGAGAGCTTTGTAAGGCTCTATCAGGAAGATATTGCAAAAGACTAATTTACCAACTTCATAGTTGAGTTATACACCTAGTGGTAGAAAACGAACAAGGTTGTGGTTGCCTGTACTGAAGTACTAATCAATTGTTCCAGACGTATCTCTTGGATGAAACTCTCTTGAAGAGCATTGTAATCCTAAGATGGGAGGAACATAAAAAGAGCACAGAAATCAGGGTGCATACCAATGGTATTTTTTCCACTGGTAGTAATTAATACAAAACAGCTCAAAGAGGCTCAGCTGGGTCGGAAGCATGTTGGACCATTTTTCTTGATTTTTCATTATATTCTTAAAAATCTCCCCCTACTCTTGATTTCTTATTGATTCACACTTTAAGTTTATCGGATATATAAGATCAACGGACAATAATAACAATAATAGCTCCAATCATGATTTAATTCAAGAATTGATAATTAATTATCACGAAAATGATAGAATGATAGTTTTTTTATGTTTATTATCCCCTGAGCTTAACAAGCCCAGTTGATAATTATGAGTTTAAATTATTTTTCTTTAGTATAGAATGAGTAATAATTATGACAAAAATCAAGTTGATCCTGGCCAAACTTGTAACATAAATGTTTACATAATTGATGAACTAACTTTTGAAGAAAGATCTTTATTATTTTTGAAAATGGAGAATTTAGTAGATATATAAGTAGCCCTACAATGGCAAGAAGACAATACGTTGAAGATAATGAATATATAGAAAATGAAGACAATACGCTCGATTACTTAGATATTGTCGAGAATGACACTGCTTGGTTTATTTCAGAAGACTAGTACAAAGCATACACTGAGAAAAATCGATTATAAAATTCTTTGATACTCATTTTACTCTTGTTTTCTTTTGTAGTCATTCAAGCACACGCTTCCATCCTAAGTGATATCAGATCCTGATTTCAAAGTAAGTAATTCTCACATGGTTTTCTCAAAAAATTGTGCCATAATTAATATATACCATATCGAAAGAAGTAGTCTAAAAATTTATTCAAATTAAAAGATGAAATAGAAAATATTACAAACAAAATTTCAAAATTGCAGAAAGGTCACACATCCTATGGAAAATATTATAGAATAGGAAGCATGAGATTTTTATTAAGAACTGGCCTATATATGCAAATAAGTTAGCAACTGTCTTGTTTATGTGAATAGTTTCTAAAAACAACCTATATTCTTAAATAGCTCGAGAAGGCAGGGGAGTGAAGGAATGGAGGGAGGAGAAGTGGTGGGTTAGGAAGGGGGGGGGGGAGAAGATGAGAAACGAGCAAAGTTTTAGAAGGTTATATCAGAAATTATGATTTGTGTTTGAAGAAGGTGAAAAAAAGGGTGAAAAGGGCATTTTCGTCCTAAAAGAGCACATGCTTTTTTTACATAAACAGTGCACTAATGGAGGACTAATACTAAGGTAGTTTGTGGAGAGTAAAAACAAAATTTGGGAGGTTACACATAATAAAATATAGTTAGGAGAATTTTCTAGACATGCATAAATTTTAGCAGCCTCTTGCAATTTAGCCAAAAATTTTATTTATTAGTTATTGTAGATAAGGGAGCCCTTCGGTTGAAAATTAACTTCGGTGAGAACTCCGTGAGAACTCACGGAGTAGACCCCCATAAAAAATCCGAACCGGCCATTTCGTTCTACACGCCTTACATAGCATAATATAAAAAAAATCAAATAATTTGAAGTTCACTTGCCCATCCATCATTCAGTTAGAATTTTTAGCCATACAATTTTGCGATGATATAAATCATGGAAAAATGAACTTCAAATTACTTGATTTCTTTATGTTATACTATCTAAGGCGTGTAGAATGAGATGACCGGTTCGGATTTTTCATTAGGGGTCTACTCCGTGAGTTCTCACGGAGTTCTCACCCAAAGTAGTTGTCAACCGAAGGGCTCCCTTATAGGTAATCTATCTTTTGCTCCTAGTTACCCAATAAATAAATTGGTCAAAAAAAGTGTTTTTCCTTGTAGATTGATTATCTTTTATTAAATCTATACTATTATTAAGCAAAGCCCCATTTTGATGGCTTTTTACAATCATGCCCTCATAAACATAACGCACCTAAAAAATAATGTAGGGTTAAATCTGTCAAATTTTACCCCTAAACCATACACAAATGGAGGTCACAATCGTAATTTTCACATTAGGGCCAACTCTCTATCCCAAAAAATCTCCCGTCGAATCCCTCTCTCCCAAAAATCCCCACCGCCTCTCCCTCTCCTCATCCCCCTTCGAATCCTCTTCATACCGCTCCACCCTCGAACCCTCCATTTAAACTAAACTTCTCCCAATTTCTCTTTCTTCTTCATCTTCTTCAACTCCATCACTGAGATTCGCCATGGCTTCGCAACCCGACCGCGAGAAATTCGTCTACAAGGCCAAGATCTGTCACTCCCTGCTTTCCAAAAATGTGGAATACGAGCACGTAACAAAAGCCCAGCGAATAATTTTCATCATCCATAAGCTGTTTCAAGAATCTTTGCAACACATCACAAATATAATCAGAGTCGGAAGCAAAAAGGCACAACCATTCATGAATACTTGAAACAATTACCAACAGAAAACTTACTTGAAACCAAATACAATATTCTCAAATAAATTAGAGTCTGGAGAAAAACAAATATCCTGGGCCACATCGCCCAAATACAAATAATATCCAAGTCTCAGAATACAATTATTGTTCCAGCACGATACAAGATATAATAATAATAATCAAAGGCAACACTAATACTTCAAGTCTTCGATACCATCTTGAACCTGTTCTCCATAATCTGCAATTCATCGAATGCAGGAAAGAGAAAAAGAGAAAACACAAGTACCCGTCAATTGCAAGTCGCGAGTCACAAATAGAGTAGGATACAAGCACATGGAATGGAGAAACTAACTAGCACATGGTATAGGTATGATGTCAACCTAGACGAGTAGCATGGTAAAAGTGTCAAGTGTAAACGGCATAATTCTAGTGTCAAGTAAACAAGTATCTTATAAACATGCATCAAGTGTCACGTGTCAGGTGTTCATATGTCAAGTATCAAGTTTCATGTTTCATGTAATCAAGTCTCATGTATCATGTAGTTAAGTATCAAGCAAGCATGTATCATGTTCAAGTATCATATTCAAGTATCAGGTTCGAGTATCAAGTTCAAGTCTTGTGTGATTACTATCTAGGTAGCACTTCATGCACCCCAAATTATATCACATGGTTGCTACAACACAAAAGTTTCGCTTTAGGTTTTGTAGGGGACCATACAGGGCAGTGTACTTAGGGACAAGCTCCAAGTATCATGTAAACAAGCTCCAAAACCCAAACAAGCTCCAGTGTCATGTGTGTACGTATCATGCAAATCGTGTCATGTAAATCGTGTCAAGCTCCACATGTAAACAAGCACCAATAACCAAATCAGGTTCTTTCGAGTACACATTTCTGCACTATCCACTACTAGATCTGTCCCTTAAATCCCGGCTTAGTTACTTTTATTATTTTTATCCAACGGATAAGAATGTGTGCGAAATAGTGTCAAAGAAATATGATATAATCAGGTTTAAGATCAGGGGAACAATAAGCATGCATGGATGATATACGTTCACATATACGAGCAAAATAGTCTAGGTTCATAATCAGGACAATAAGACCAAATAGCACTAAATCAGTGATTCCATGAGCTACAGACATGAAATTCAGAATCCGTCGAAGGATCTGGAAACTACACATCCACACGCATCCAACGAGTATAATTAAGTCACATACTAGCTCGCCACATCTCAACTCAAAACTGATTTGATTACAGAATTTATGTTCAACTAGAAAACAGGGGAACGATTTCAAAAGTATGAAAACAGCATGAAAACGCATCAAATAATTCCACGAAAAATTTGGGGTATTTCCCTATAGGTATAGACTCAAAATAACAAGTTTCATAATATCCCAGTAAGTATAGATCAATTATCAAAAATAAGAAGCAACACGAAAACATAGTTCGACAAATCTGGAATTCTCAACACTATTGTACGAAAATTAGGATATCTCGCAATCAGTGAATCGAAATCCAATTCCGCCAAAACAACATGAAAATAGATAGATTTTAATAACTTTCATATTTCACAAATAATTTTCATACAATATAAGGAATTGTAGTGAAAACAGAGTTCTTTACTGAACAGCGCGCAAATTACAGCATGAGATGATTTTAGAAAAGAGCATGAAACACCACACAAAACTTATCTTTAAAATTCATCAAAAATCTGGTTAGTCCCTAATATCATAAGGAAATACTGACAAAAATATTATACCAAGATATTATGTGTAGAATAGTTCTTGAAAATAATTTGTTAACAAAATTGACTCAAAACAGAATTTGGAATCTATCGACACGCCTGTACCAAAACATTCATAACTCAGTCATATAAAATCCAAATCAAGTAAAACCAGTGAGGTTTGAAAATAGACAAAATTATCTAAAATTCATCTTTTATTTTGGAATTCAAATTCTGGCTGTAGCATGGACGAAAACAACAATCAAAACAGAATAAGCAGCAAATACAGATTTCACACCTCTAATTAAAAATATCATAACTTGATGAATATTGATCCAAACACAACCAAAATTGAAATACAACCTACCAAATATCTAAACATCATGAATTACGGTTACTAACATGTCCAAGCCTATTATTTTCTCATGGGCATTCAATCAAACACAATTCATGCAATATCCACAAACATGCATCAAAATCAAGTTTTGGACAAAACCTAAGTCATTATCCTATCAAGTTTGGTGTCATAAGTCATCTATGGCCAATATATCACAATAGAGACAAAACCCATCAAGAAAAAATACAAATTTTGGTTGTCTCTAGACCCAACTACTCTAGGTGTGAACTTTTTAACTTGTATCAACCTAACGAATTGTAGTACAAGTTACTTGCCTTATGATGGAGATGAATACGATGCCAATGGTCCTAGGAACAAAACCCACGAACGAATCGTTTCCACGAGCGAATCCAAGCAAACCAACGAACAAAACTCCCACACGATCAAACTCCTTGATGCGACGAACGAAGCGGAGAATACCAACTTCAAGAAACCACAAAGAGAGAGTTTTGTGATGGTGTTGGTGTTGATGGTGGTCTTGTATGGTTCTGGCCAACTAGGAATCAAGCAAGGTGTAAGGGTTGAAGGGTTTGTAGTATATGGTGGCTTGTAATGGTGGTCGGATTTGCAATGGAGGGAGGGGCCGGATGTATGAGTATGAGGGGCTCGGATTGGGAGGAGGTATGCAGCCGGGTGTACAAGTTAGGAGGGAGGCCGGAGAGGGAGAGAAATAATAGAGATTAGGGTCAGGGTTTAAGGGGATTAGGGGTTATATATATGGGGTTAATGTGGGTTAATGGGTTGTGGGTATTATAATGTAGTAATAGGTATACAAATGGGTAATGGGTATTGGGTAGATTTCAATTGGGGATACAATTTATAGTGAATTTTATGGCTCCTAAAAAAATCTCATTAGAGGTCAAAAATCATGGGAAAGGAAAAACACCATAAAAAATCCATCACATCACAAAAAAAAATATAAAATAAAGTGAACGAGGCCAAGAAAATAAGAAAAAGAATCAAAATAATGAAAACGAACAAACGACAAACAATCCACACAAGGAACTCAAAAAATGAAAGCAAAGAATATATATTGAAAATAATCCAATATACGGTTCAGAAAAAAATACAAGAGATATAAAAATACACAAAAATGAAAAATACACTCCAAAATACATAAAATGAAAAACAGGGGTTACAAGATCGCCGAACAAGCCGAACGCTATGAAGGTAACAACAAACCCTAATTTCACTTCATTCCGTTCCGACTTTAGGGTTAGGGTTTTCGATCTGGTCTCAAAATTTCGAATTCTTGATTTGGTTTCAAGAAATGGTGGAGGCGATGAAAAGCGTGGCAAACCCAGACGTGGAGCTAGCGATTGAGGAGAGCAACCTCCTCTCCGTCGGCTACACGAACGTGATCGGTGCTCGGCGGGCATCTTGGCGCATCCTGTTCTCCATCGAGCAGAAGGAGGATGCCAAGGGGAACGAAATGCACGTGAGGAAGATCAAGGAGTACAGGCAGAAGGTGGAGTCGGAGCTGAGCGATATCTATAACGATATTATGGCGGTGATTGATGGACATCTGATTCCATCGGCGACGGCCGGAGAGTCGTCCGTGTTTTATTACAAGATGTGAGCTTTTGATATTTTTGTTGTTGGTGGTGGTAATTTTGGCTTTAAGATCTATGCTTGATTTGGAGTTGATTTTTTTAGGAAGGGTGATTACTATCGATACTTGGTGGAGTTTAAGGCTGACAACAAGAAGAAGGAATTTGCTGAGAAGTCACTGAAAGCGTACCAGGTACGAGTTTTTGTTCTGTTTGTGATGATGTTCATGACAATGTCGTTGTTTGATAGTGTTAGTTTAGTTGAGGGTGTTGTTGGTGTTTATGGTTTCATTTAGTGTGTGTTTGGGAATGGAGTTAAGTTATGATAACTGGAGTTTTTTTGGGAGATATCTGTCAGACTTCAGCTTTCTTAACTTCACATTGTTGGGAAGCAGTTTTGAAGTTGAGCTCAACATTTCTCAGCCTAACTGATGTTATCCCAAATCTGCTTGAACCTAATTTATCTAAACTTTGCTCAACATTGCTCAATTTATTGGTAAAGTATGGAGTTAAGTTATCTCTAGGTTTTTATTTTATTTTATTTATGTGTGTGTGTGATTTGTGTAGGGGAGTCAGTACTGGGGAGTGATGCATACGAGTTCGTATAAGTATGGGTATTCGGGGCCTGTTAGTGTGCTGTATTATAGTTTTGGTGGGTCGTATGAGGTGCCGAGAGTGGATGCGGGGTGGATGGTATGGGAGGATGCAGTGGCGGAGCACTAACAGGAGGTGTCGTGGGTGGATGTGTAGCATGGGGAGGGAGAAGATGAGGGGAGTGGGGGTGCTAATGTCAACGACGAGGAATGTGAGTTTTATCTAATATCTCACACAAAATTATGTTTGAAAAAATATTGTTTTGATTAGGAGTTCGTGTTATCTGATTGGTTTTTGCGTCCTCTTGACACAATTAGCTTAACTTTTTTTTTTGACTATTCAATTGTTAGTAAACAATTAGATGCCTATGGATTAAAACCTGCTACTAAGCAATTAGAGGCATATGGAGTCTGATAGTTATATGCTCTTGGTGAAAAGAATTCAGTAAGTTGAGTTTCTTATAGCTGCAGGATGGCAAGTAAGTTTAGTTTATAGAATACTAAATAAATAAATAAAATTATTTCTGTGTATTGTTGTTTACTACTTAGGCTGATGGAGACCAAAGTACAGGGTGTTACAATCTTGATTGTAAAGGATTTGTACGCTATCCAGCAACAAAATATGTTCCAGTATCAAAGATTAAGCCATTATCTGTTGTAAATGGAACTCAATATGATATTACTCTCAAAATATCCAAGGTACGCTAATCTTTCCTCACATTATACTTTATTACCAAATCTTGGCACTACGTTCATGTTACTGATCTGTATCAAATTTTATACTTATGTTCTTTCTTAATTTTTGATGCCTTGCATTTGTAGAGATTTTAAGATTATGAGTTATTACGAGTAGTCACCCACTGTCATAGGTTATTTAGTATACATGTTTTTTGTACACGTGCATTGCACGTGCATTATACTAGTGTAAAATTATAAAAACAATACATAAAATCTTGGATCAGTGTGGGCAGTTCAGATCTTAGTTGGATTCTTCACAGGGTGGCTGGACATGATCTAACCCATAACCTAGAATAGATCTCAAAAATGGAAGTGATACCCTAAAAAGTTGCAATCCGAAATACTCGTTCATTTGATTATTTTCCCCCAATCAAAGCAAAGCGTATGTAATCAGAGACTGATGGTCTTCTGACTTCTTAGTTGACATTTAATACGGTAGACTAATTACAAGTTAGCATCTCAACTCCAGAAGTATACAAACTTTTTTTTTTTTTGAGGGAAAAGGTGGAATAAGGCCACCCTGTTTCATTAATAAGAATATAACGAAACAAACCCAGAGTACTGGGCCCAAATACAAACTACAGACAGAAATAAAACATATATGAAGCAACATGACGCGTACAAACAATAAATCCCTCCAACAACCCTGGAGGGTGGGCGGACAAACCAGCTCGGTCCAGCCAAAGCGTGAGTACGTCAGTTTCGCTTCGTACAGTGCCTCCACGACACATGCACACCTACCCGAAACAAGTCAGGCAGGATTTTATCACCTGCGACTCCCTTCATTCACCTCGCTGGAGTGACCCCATCTTTGGGCCCAAGCTCCACCAACGTGCAAACTACCTAACTCCCAGTATCTTCACACGCACTACCAACCCTCGCAGGTTACCATGAATGGCCCCGAGAGTGTGGACATGGTGGCAAGCGCGCAGAACATCCGGACACCCAACCAGCAAATCGGGGAGGGACCCCATCTTTGGGCCCAAACTCCAGAAACGTGCAGGACCACCTAACTCCCGGCATCTTCACACGCACTACCAACCCTCGCAGAACGCCAAAAATGGCCCTGAGAGTGTGGACATGGTGGCAAGCATGCAGAACATCCGGGCACACAACTAGTAAATCGTGGAGGGACCCCATCACGGATCCTACCCCACAATCGAACAAACCTAGTAGCTACACACCCCCAACCACCCTACCACGGCAAAAACAACCACTGGCCCGCCGAATCACCGGCCTCCCCAAGTGGGATCTGGGCACCGAGTGTGTGTGCGGTGACAAAGTGTGTGTGTGTGTGCACAGTGTGGGGCAAAGTGTGTGTGTGTGTGCGGGGGTGGGGTTGGGGGTGGGGGGACCTCACCCAAGGGATCGACGGCAGGGCGTCGACGCTGCGAGCGGGGAAACGGCGGACAGGGCGCGAGGAGGGGGGTCGTCGGCGCGATCTCCCCCTGACGCCGTCGTGGGAGATGTAGCAGCGTCCTCTGGACGGAGAAGCCCCACCGCGGCAGCTGCGACGAGCTCCTCAACCAAGGGGGCAGCGCTGGATCACCGATCGAAAAGGAGGACGCGCATGGCTCCGTCGGCGCTTCGAATCGTACAGCGCGCACCTCGGCGCTTCGTCTTCATCGCGCCGCGGCTCGTCGGGGAATGGCGAGGGGGAACGTCGGGGGGCGAGGGAGGGGGGGCGGCGCTGATGGCGCCGCCGCCCCCAAGCAGAGTAGATCTAGGGTTTTTTTCTTTAGAGTTGGTCAGAAGTATACAAACTTAGGAACTAAAATTGTGGAGCAAAACAAGCATGCAGTTGGTTGGTCCAAATCAAATGTACTGTATAACTCATCACATGCATCCTTCTGTGACGATGACAAACTGAGAAGCAAGGCTCTCCTCTCCTCCGATGATTCCCTTCTCCGATGACACTTCGTTCTCCTCTCCTCTCCCCCCCCCTTTTAACCTTTGAACCCATCTTCAAGAATCCTCTTCTCCGTTGCCTTTGAACTCATCCTCAAGTTTCTCCTTGCTACCTTACAACTAAAACTCCATCACCAAGTCAGATCGGACCTTCGGCTTCACTCCGCCATGTTATCGGAGCTGGAGTTGAGTGGGTGCAGGCCCAACAAGGGGGTTCGATACCCCCCCCCCCACTGCAGACACTTCCCTCCCGACCCCCACATCTCCTCCGCCTCTAAAGCCCCCCTCCATGTTACTCCGATGGCTGCACCCCCCAACCTCATCACCAACCACCCCACCCCTTTGAACCCACCCCCCCTTGAGGAGGAGCCTCCTAGACTCAGACGTTCGCTCACTCCGCCGTGGGCACACCGAAGTGCACCTCTTCGACAGTCAAGGAGTGGCGACGCTCATCATCGTCATCAGGAGCTGGTTTCAAGAGAATGGGTTCATAGAGGGGGTCCTTCTACGAGCCACGATGGACGTAAAAGTAACCCCCCCAAGTTCTAGCGTTACTCCCAAACACGACAGGTTTAGCGGCATTACAAAGACACTCATAGACAGAGCTCTTACAGAGGAAGCTACAGAGAAACACATTACAGTTACCCTCATCAAAACTACAACTACAACAGAGAGAGGGAGTTTGGCAAAGATACTCACCGCCCCCACTATTACAGAGAGCAGCGGCATCACCAACACCAGCCAGCCAATATTACACACCCAAGAACCAGTGCACACCACCAGAGCCCCCCATCCGACACTCCTCATCGAATGAAACCCAACAACCAACAAAGCATCCCACCAACTCCCCCCTCGATCACTCAACACCCTTCACCTCCAAAGGTAACGAGCCCAGTCCTCCCGGAGCAACCCTGACCACAATCCAAACCGGCCGACCCTCTCAAATCCATCGTCACCTGGGCCCAAAGAGGGGAGCCAGGGGGGACGCAAGAGGGTGGGGAACAGAACGAGGTGGGGGACCACACCGAGAGTTGGCAAGAGGTTACAAGAAAAGGTAAGACCAACAGATCCCCTCCTTCTCCCCAACAAGAAAACCAAAAAAAGCAAAGGAAAGGCAAACGAAGGTCGGTACCGTGCTTCAACTGCGGCGAACTAGGCCATTTCCGCAAAGATTGCACCATGGAGGTACAGTGCCTCAAATGTATGAAGTGGGGTAATCTCTCATATGTGTGCACCAACGTAGTCGAAACACACATTGATGAGGAATGCCCGGTCAACAGAGGGAGATCGCCTGACAACCCCACCCCGATTCGACTAGCCAAGAGCTTCGATGTCATCAAGAGTGAGGAGAAGTGGCTGCGGCAATGGTGTGCCGATTCGACTAGCCAGGGTTAGATCAGGGAGGCCTTCCGAGACCCACTTTTTACAAGCATTGGAGGCTAAGTGGCCGATGAAGGCACACAAAGACTGGGTCGCAAAGAAGCTTTGCCACCTCCAATACCTGGTCTCCTTCCCCTCGATAGAGAAAGTAGGTGAGGTCACAGGAATGGGAATTGTGGACTTCGGCCATTTCACAGTGGAATTTTTTCCATGGTTTCCGAGCTTCGGAGCGGAGCTCCCCCAAGGCAAACTCCACTGGATTTGGATACATAATGTGCCGTTGCACTTTTGGAAAAGAGAGGCATTACAAGAGATTGTTGCTGACTTCGGTTCAGTGGAAGAAGTCGACGAGAAGACGGTGCGTCGCTCCGAGATTGTCTCAGCTAGAGTTCTTATCAGGAGCATAGATATATCGTAGATGCCAAGATTTGCCAAAGTATACTCCTTCGATGATTCATACCTCATCTGCTTCGTGCTCGACAAGCGAGCTGAGTCAGAGGCGGAGAGAATGGCCATCACTTCCCCCATGCCACACAAAGCCCTCAGAGATGGCAGGTCTTATAAACAGGTGCTCTCACCACCAGGGTGGGAACTCACCATTGACGGAGCACATGAAGTTGAGCAGCTCACAGAGAGGTGATCAATGCTGCCAGAGAGATGGAGGGTCGCCGAGAGCTAGCAGCGGAGGGATTAGAACACCAAAGCTCAAGGTTGATCCCCGATGGTCAACACAGAGGTTTGACCAAGGGATCCAACGACATGGAAGTAAGGACACTGGTGCATCCTCAACCATGTCCAGATTTGGACAGTTTCGAAGGGACAGAGACCAACCACTCAAAAGGGGTCAAAATATTTACCCAAAATGGTGGTCAAGCATTGCATGCAGGAGAAGAGGAGCGCGCTGTGGCTGAGAGGAGAGGGACAGGTCTTGCAGACCCCAAAAATGGCAAAAACCCACTTTGTAACAACATGCAGGCTTCGAGACAAGGGTTGGTGAAGGAAAGCACCAGCCTGGGGAAGAAGACAAGCGAAAGAACACTTTCGACCAGGGAGTGGGTAGAAAAGCACTGGTTTTGACCAGAAAAGAGAAAAGAGGCTTCTTTGGAGCAAGGGCGACCAGAGTCAGAGACCATTCTAGGGAAAGCGATGAGCAAAGCTCTGATCATCCACAGGGAAAAGAACCTAAAGGAGAACGAGAGCGACGCTCAAAGCTTGAGGAAAGGCAAATTTGGTAAAGAAGACAACGGAGAAGAAAGGAAAACACCAACTGCTTTGGTAATGAAGGAGAAAGAAAACCCTTAGTGTATCATGCTACGCGCATTGATACCCACGCCCACTGACTCTGCCGCACTCTCCCCCAACCATTTGTTTCTAGCTGGCAAGGGGGGTGAGGTTACCGCTAGAATAAAACAAACGGAGGGTGTGATTTTCGAGAGCGGCGATATGATGGAATGCGGAGGAGAGCTCTTTAGTATCTCAGATATGTTTACAAATGGTGGACTGGATTGTGCTCAATTTATAGACATTAATGGGCCCAAAGAGGGGCCCAAAATGCACTTTACTGTATCTGGGACTAGTAATTCTACAATTTTGAATAATCAGACACAATGTCAGACGGGTAGTGGGCCCATCGAGGGGACCGCGACGGAAAGCACCGCTATTATTATTGAGTCGCCAATTTGTGGGCTCAATGAGGAGTCGGCAATGAGAGAATCTAAGCTACAATGGGAAGCTCAGCATACAGATAGTGATGAGGACCTTGAAGATCGCTTAAATCTAGACGAAGAATTTTCATTCACAAATGAGGAGTCAGAGGATCTAGAGAGGGAGATCTCGCCAGAGATGGTCTTGTCCACACTTCCAGAATCAGCACCTGGAGACAGTACTAGAACATCGTGCAAGACGGTTGGGTTCAGAGTTCAGCGATCGCCTAAGAGAGCTCATGTGGAGTCCCTGGACGACTATCTGGAGGTAGCGGCAGCAGCCAAAGCTGCAAAATTCGACAACGGAGGTACAAGAAGTTTTTTAGCTACTATATTAAATTTCATGTCAAACTCTGAAGTTTTTTTCCTAGTTAAAATATATGGGTTGGAGGTGTGTGACACTGAGCGTAATGCATTACTACTCAATAAAATAAGGGGTTAGGAAACTGAAAAGGTTAAGACTAGTTTTGAGAATGCCCTAGGATCTAGCGTTGGGTCGACTGACATCCCCGAGGATGAAGTCGGCCCCACTCCCACAACAACTGTCATCCCTGACACAGTCCCCCAATGAATACACTTTTCGGGAATGTTAGGGGGCTTAGGGATAGGGGGAAGAGGGATATGGTTAGAGACGTCATTAGCATCTCCAAGGGAAAGTGGTAGGGTTGCAGGAGACCAAACTTCAGCACGGGTTCAAACTCAAAAGAATTGGGGGCAACAGAATTAAGGAATGGGTGTTACGCCCGTCAGCAGGAGCCTCAGGAGGGATAGCTATTGGGTTCAACTCAGATATTCTCACATGCACCGAGGTATATAGTGGAACGTTCTCCCTGACCACCCGACTGAAATGACGGTCGGATGATTGGGTGCAGACGGTCACTGTCGTTTACGGGCCGAATGTGGCTACAGATCGAGATGACTTTTGGCAAGAGCTTGTCGATATTCGACATCGGTGGTCGGGAGCTTGGATTGTTGAGGGGATTTGAACATCACCAGATTCGCTTTCGAGCACAAGGGAAGAGGCTCCAACGACAGACACAGAGAGGAGTTTAATAGGGTGATAACGAAACTAGAGCTGATCGATATCCCAATTAATGACAGACTATTCACATGGTCTAACATGCAAGCAGCTTCGGTGCTGGACAAATTGGACAGGATTCTAGTATCGATGGATTGGGAAGCTAAATTTTCGTTAGCAACCACTAGATCGAATCCTAGACCCACGTCAGATCACATCCCAATCCTTCTCGATGTGGGGGTACACGAGGGTAAGAGGCCAAGGAAATTCGGATTTGAGAAGGCCTGGCTGGAAATTCAGGGATTCCACCACATGGTGATGGAAAATTGGGCGCTCCCAACTGCTGGTACGGACGCTGCATCTCGATGGTGTGAAAAAATCTGCGATTGAGAAAGCAGCTACTTAGATGGAATCGATCTAGATTTTCGACCATCTGGCGTGCAAAAGATTCCTTTTTGGAAGGAATTGATGAGTAGAAAGGATGGAAGTGTCATGAATATTATCACAAGAAGAAAGAAACAGGCTACTAGAGCTCCAAAAAAATATTGCCAATCTTTATAAATTGGAAGAGATCAAATGGCAACAAAGGTCAAAGATTTCGTGGCTCAAAGAGGGAGACACGAATACGGCCTACTTCCACCCGGTGGTAAGCAAAAGATGTAGATCCAATCTCATCCTGTCAATATAGATGGATACGGGAGCATCGCAAGATGAAAAGGTGATTTCCACGACATTTCAAAATTCCTACAAGGGCCTCTTTGGGAGGAAGAATGATTTCAGGATCCCAATGAGGGATGATTACTGGCAGGCATACCAGAACGATTCAATGCAAAAATTTTCCACCTTGGATGCACCTTTCTCGGAAATGGAAGTGAAAAATGCCATCAACCAAATGGGAGCAGACAAGTCACCTGGGCCAGACGGCTTTCCAATGATGTTCTTCCAAGTGTTTTGGGAAGAAATTAAAGGGGACATTATGGCACTGATGGAGGAATTTTTTCACAATAATCTCAGATTAGGCATGTTAAATTTTGCGGAAGTTATCCTCATACCCAAATGGGAAGAGTCTAAGCGTGTGAGGGATTTCCAACCGATTAGCCTCATAAACTGCTCGGTTAAGATCATCACAAAGGTCCTGGCCATCCGCCTGGGAAGCATTATGGATAGTATAATCAGCAAAACCCAAACGGGCTTCATCAAGGGCAGATGTATCCTAGACTGTGTGGCCACTACTGAACAAGTGATCCACCACTACCATACGAGCAATTCTAAGAACTTCCTCCTAAAGTTGGATTTTGAGAAGGCATACGACTCCGTCGACTGGGAGTGTCTGCTGGAAGCTCTCAGAGGGAGAGGATTTGGGGCTAAATGGGTAAGATGGATCAAACAGTGTTTACAGACTAGTAAAATGGCAATATCGGTGAATGGGCGGCCAGGTCTGTCGTTTCCTTGCAAGAAGGGACTCCGGTAAGGGGATCCGTTATCCCCACTTCTATTTACTATTGTAGCAGATGTGCTGAGGGGTATGCTAGAAAATTGTTAGAGAAAAGGTTGGATTACGCCCGTGGCCTGTAGCACCTCTAATCAAGGGTGCACGATTCTCCAGTATGCTGATGAAACTCTACTTTTTGGGAATGGGACCAGATCAGAAACAATATGCTTCAAAGGGGTCCTCTACTATTTTGAAGCCTGGTCAGGTCTCAGGATAAATTTCCTCAAGAGTGCACTGACTCCCATTACACTCTCTGATGAAGAAGCCCGGGAACACGCCACTATACTAAACTTTATGACAAATGAGTTCCCAATCAAATACTTAGGGCTCCCACTCAGACCAGGGAAACTCATTAAGTCGAACTACCTGCCGATAATAGATAGAGTGGAGGACAGACTGTCTGGCTGGAAAGGAAAATCGGTGTCGTTAGGAGGCAGAGTGGTACTCATTAACTCATTATTGTCTAATCTGCCCATTTACTACATGTCTTTCTTTGAGCTTCCAAAGTGGGTTATCCAAAGGATTGACCGAATCCGAAAAAGATTTCTTTAGAAAGGGGCAGATTTGAATAGGGGGTTATCACCTGATCAAATGGAGTATTGCTTACACGAAGAAGAAGCATGGAGGGCTAGGCATCATCGACCTTAGAGATATGAACCTTTCCCTTTTGGTGAATTTGTGGTGGAAGGTTTTTCACCATGATGGGGAAGGATGGCAAGATTTCATTCAACCATACCTTCGAGGAAATGGTACGAGAAGCCTAGGCTTTCGAGTAGGGGCTAAGGTCTCGCAATTCTGGAAAGGAATTACCAAAGCAAGCGGACCGTTCAATTCAGCAGTTACGTTGACTATCGGTAATGGACGGTCCACCAGATTTTGGTGGGATAAGTGGTGTGGTGCTCATACACTGAAGGAAACTTTCCCAGAGCTGTATGCCAAAACGAATCGACCTAATACCTCTGTGGCCGAGACTTGGAAGATGGGAAATTGGAGGCTGTCATTCCGAGGAAATCTTACCCCAGGATTACATCAGCAAGTGCTTGAATTGCAAACACACATCACACGGCCCGGGATGATGTGCGCCCAAGGCCCAGACCAGATGCGATGGGGACCCAAGACCAAGGGAACTTTCATGGTCAGATCCCTGTACCATCGAATTCACTTCCGAGGATACAGATCCAGCTGGGCACAGGTGCTATGGAAGGCGAAAACACCACTGAAAGTCAGAGTCTTTCTCTGGATAGTGCTCAATAATGCAATCCTCACAAGAGAGAACCTAGCCAAAAGACAAGCCCAGATTGCGACTGACTGTGGATTCTACAACATACATGCAGAGACTTTGAATCACCTTTTTATTCACTGCCCAAGGAGTAAGGCGACTATGGTAGAGGTTTTAAGAGCCCTAGGAACAAGTGACTACCCCAGCGAATATGAGGATTTGTGGACTGGCCCCAAATTTGCCTCGATTCGCCACGAAATGAAGGATGCATGGTACATTGTCATTGCGGCAACTACATGAGTGTTATGGCGAGATAGAAACAAGTTTTATTTTCGTGCTTCATGTAATAGTATTTCTGGTAACCTTACTCATATCATGCATCTTATTTCTTTTTGGGCTACAGCTGCCGCCACAGGAGCGAGAGGGAGGATTGCCAGAGTCTTCCAGGTGGAGGATTTTGATGATGAGGAGGTAGAGTTTGGGCCGACACTGGACTGAGGGGTTGGCGCCATCCATACTCATCAGAGTCTCAATAGCTGCAGTCTCTGTTAGTTTGTTTTTGGCCTACTGTACTTTTGGTTGTTTGATGCATGGAGGATTAGACCTACCCCCAGGGTTTTGTTGGGGGTTTATGTTTTATTGTCTGCACTGTACTTTATTTTCTGCACTGTACTTTTGTATTTCTCTCGGTACACCGGGGTTGTTTTATTAATTTTTTATTAATGAAACAGGGTGGCATTATTCCACCTTTTACCTCAAAAAAAAAAAAAACTATGAACTACACTAATTTAATTCGGATATAGATATCGAAAATGAAATGTAAAAAGTGTTGAAAACAGATTTTGGGGGGAAAATAATAGTTATTCTTATTCATTTATTTCTCTATTGTATACATCTATATATAAGAATTACATTCTTGGAGAAGAAGAAAGGAGATTGAGAGAAGATTGGGGAGATGAGAGATTTGGGGAATCTGTTTCCTATAGATTTGGAAACAGGATATACAATTACAATATTTCAACACTCTCCCTCAAATTGGTGCATAGATATTGAACATGCCCAACTTGTCAACAAATTTCAAGAAGAGCCGATCCGAAACTGTCTTGGTTAAGATATCTGCGAGCTGATCTTCTGACTTCACTTTTGATATCTCAATGACTTTCTCATCTATTTTTTTCTTTGATGAATAATCTATCCACCTCTACATGTTTCGTCCTATCATGCTGAACTGGGTTAGCAGCAATATCACACGCTGCTTGACTATCACAATACACTTTCATAGGTTCATTCGGACCATAGCCTAAGTCCCGCAACAAGAATTTTAGCCATAAAGATTCCGTTATACTTAAAGCTACTCCGCGATACTCAGCTTCTGCACTAGTGTGCGCAACAACATTTTGCTTCTTTCTCTTCCATGCAACTAAATTTCCTCCAACAAAGGTGAAGTATCCAGAAGTAGAGCGCCTATCAATTATAGATCCTGCCTAATCAGCATCAGTATATGCCTCAACCTTCAAGTGACCATGTTTCGCAAATAAGACCCATTTTCCTGAAGCAGACTTAATATATCTCATAATTCTCATCATCGTATCCAAATGTTATAATGCCCCGAATTCCAAATAAGATCGAATTCGAGATTCGACAGGATCTTTACACTTCACTTCGTACGATTTTATAAGGAAATTAAAACTTTTCATCATACATCAGAGTTGTTTACATTTGGTTCACACAGCGGAAGAATAGAAGAAATACAACAATAAAAATAAAATACAACTTATACTACTTTATTAATGTAACTAATCAATAGCATCATGACATCTTTACTTCTTCATGAAAATATCCATTACCTGCATATTAAGCTGTAGGCACGTCAATCGGCAGTTACTAACAGCTGACGAAAATGTTATACTCGGCCATCCTCTTTATGCCGTACATATAACGATCTCAATACTTTAACAAACCACAATTTTGAATGAACGATAAAGTGTTACAAGTGATTATTTTAAATATGTAAGTGTATGCGATGCCTTAATGCCTAATGCACACATTTTATACTAGGATGACACTAATGCATACTTGTTCGGATTCTATGCATTCCATACTACATAGGTCCGAGCGAAATCACCTATGTACTCCACATTTAAGGGTTCGATCCCTCACCATGAAAAATACCTAGTAATAAGACAAGGTTTAGATCATTCCACGAATATGGATCCCAGTCCCGGAATCCACCGCCTGACTGTTATAACAGATCCCTCATCGTGCGAATCATTCGGCAAGTGTCCCTTTAGCCCCGGTATACGTATATACATTGGAGAACGGTAAACTATCCGCCCGACTACGCATAGTCCCGGATTTAAAATAAAAGGTCATCTCCCACGAAGCCACCATAGTCCCAAAATTCATCGTCCGACTAGATTTATATTCCCGGAATCCACCTCCTGACTATATAGAGTGCCCCACTTACGTTTGCCCAGGTTTACTACATCTTCACTTATGTGCCTAATTCTTAAGTTCAAGTCATGAATAAATTTCCATACCTAGAATTAGTTTTACCTCCTACCGGACTTAATCAACAAAATACGAGATAGCTTCATGGCCATATCTCAAAATATATCTCAACCCTTTTCATTTCAATAGTGCCGGTACCCGAGGTCTCACTAACTCTAAAGCACAACTTTTTTATGTACAAGAATCTATGGGTACACATACCCTTCAATAAACATGTCTTAAACTTAGATATTTTTATCTTCAACTTATTCACAAATGATCAATATCTTGTCTCTATTCATGATCTATTTATTCAATCATAATCTTTATAAGCAAATCATTCCTTTCAAGAACACAATTTCATCACATGAAATCTTATGAATAAATTCAAGCTCGTACAATGTCTCAACTCACTTCAAAATATTCTTTAAACAAAATAAGAGTGTAATCTCTTCAAGAGAAATCACTTCACAAAATAATATTTTACACTTCTTCACAAAAGAATGATCTATTCTTAAATAATAGATTTGAAGTTCACATTATTCATCTTTCTATCTCAATTTCAATTTTTTGCATCTCAGAAATACTTGAAACATTTTACAACTCTTTTTAATAAACTCTATTTCATTTTATAGAAATTTTATTATTTTTCTCAATTTTTTAATTCTCATTTAAAGCCTTAAAAAAATTCCAAAACTCAAAAAAATCAAAATGTTGGCTTTCGGTTTCGAACCCAGAACCGGCCAGGAGCTACAGTAACGCCCCAGAGCCGAAACCCGCTAGCCAGAAAGTCCAATGGACTCTGGTGTCAAAATCTCTTGCAAAAATGCTCATAAGTTAAGTATCGGGTTTCAGAAATTAATTAAAAGAAGCAAAAATAAATGTGACTATCAAGTTTCGAACCCAAGATCTCTTACAAACAGTGCTCTGTGTTGCATTGGCTAATCAGTAAGTCCAAGTCTAATTTCTGTTTAGGAGTTATATTAATATACTTTTGTTCATAATGTTCAAAAATTAGTTCTTTTTCACACAAACTTGTTTATCCAAAGATCCAATCTTTTTAGGATTTTGAAATAAACTTTCTCCTATCTGAGAATGATTTTTAAAAACAGTAAACAAAAAAATTCAAATTCATTAAAACCATATTTCCATTTCTTTAAACAATTTATCTTCTCTTTTTACACATAGGCTTGTATTTTTTTCAAAACTTGAATTTAATAATAGTGTTCATAAAAGATAGTTTATGTTCTCTCTTATACAAATTAAAAATTTGTAACAATACCAACATGTCTCTCAATCATGAGAATTTCACAAAAACCTCTTTCATGCAAGAATTTATATATTCAAATATAACATAGCGAATAAACATATGTCAACACATTTCATGGCACTAACTAAATTTTGTTTTGCTTTTCTTCTTCTTTCTTAGCCATCATGATTCTAAGGCATGACTTGAATATGACATCCTCCAACAAATTTTCATATATTCAACATGTATAAAAATTTACAGGCACACTAACATGATTCAAAGTATTACTTCATTAGTCAAAATTTTCTTTTTAATTAGCATGGTATCTATTATTTGCTTAATCACCACAAGACTATTCACATTCATAGCATATTACACTAGCATAGATTTTATCTACATATTTCACATCAACATCAACTTAAAATACTTATTTATAGTTTTTAGCATGCATACTCTACAACTAGAAAGTAAGAAATCACTCACCTCTAAGAAGAATGAAAAATCACAATGAAGAGACCTTTCCTAGCTCCTAGCTCCACTAGCACCTCCTTGTCCTTCTCCTCCTAGCAAGCCTCCAAATTCACAAAGGTACTCTTTTTTTCTCTTTCTTTTTCGCTCTTAATTTTGCTTAGTTTAGGTGTGACAAGAGAAGGAGAAATGGGGTGTATTTATAGGACATGTGAGGGTTCAATTTGCATAAATCTCCACCTAATAAATTGCTCTCTTAATTTTCCAACTCTTCACAACCCTAACTCCTAAAACTCCCAACCCTTCATGCTCCCAACCTTTCACAAACTCAACCCCCCTCCTCCACTAACAAATCCGGCCAACCCCCTTGGCCTCTCATATTCCACGTGCACGTGTTGTGCACTAGTGCTCACACATGCACAAAATTTAATATAATTCCTATAGTTTAAAAATGTGTATTAAAAGTTGTTACATGTCATGTATTAGTCCATGCACAACTTAAAATAGGATTTAATTAATTGGCTTGTCCCATGGGCTTTCATTTTAATTAACTAACTTAATTATTCTAGTGGGCTCTCCTTTTAATTAATCTAATGGGCTAGAATTTAACTTTAGGTCCATGGGTTTAACGAAAAGGCTAAATAAGATTATGCCTGCTAAACTTAGTAAATGAGTGTAAGAATTAGAGATGGATAAATTCGCACATGCATCATACGTGCAAAAAAATTTGAAAAATTCATTTTTAATTAAAATAAAGATGTGGGGTGTTACAACACTTCCTCCTTAGAATAGTTCCGTCCCCGGAACTACACTTAGGAGCGACAAAAATACAAAGAAAAAATGGAAATGTTTACAAAAATTTTAGTTAAAGAGTTAGGGTGATCTTTCATCATATTTTCCTCTGATTCCCAAGTGCCTTCCTCAACAAATTGGTTCCTCCAAATGACCTTGACCATAGGTATTGTCTTGTTTCTTAAGATCTTTTCTCGATGATCCACGATCTCAATTGGACGCTCAACATAGCTCAAATCCAGTTGTAAACCTTCTGGCACTTCTGGCAAATAATGACTCGGATATGGGATATAACCTCGTAGCACGGACACGTGAAAGACATTG
Source organism: Hemerocallis citrina (assembly GCA_017893485.1). Taxonomy (NCBI): domain Eukaryota; kingdom Viridiplantae; phylum Streptophyta; class Magnoliopsida; order Asparagales; family Asphodelaceae; genus Hemerocallis; species Hemerocallis citrina. Next base: position 47,371,195 of record CM030367.1, read on the forward strand.
TGCACTTGGGCCAACTCTTCTGGTAATTCTAATCGATAGGCTATCTTCTCAATTCTTTTCAACATCTTATAAGGTCCAATGTATCTCGGGGCTAATTTTCCTCCCCTTCCGAACCAAATCACCCCTTTGGTCGGAGACACCTTCACGAAGACAAAGTCACCTTTATCAAACTCCAGGTTTCGCCTCCGGTTGTCAGCATAACTCTTTTGCCTGCTCTGTGCGTCAACTAACCTCTTCCTAACCAGCTCGATCTTTTCTAAGGTCTGCTGCACAATCTCCAGCCCATATAGCTGTCGTTCCCCTACTTCATACCAACAAACTGGTGTCCTGCACTTTAGTTCCATATAGAGCTTCATACGGCGCCATCCCAATGCTTGCCTGGACATTGTTGTTGTAGGACAATTTTACAAGAGCTAAATGCCTCTCCCAGCTGCCACCAAAGTCCAATGCAAATCTCAGCATATCTTCCAGTATCCTGTTGATCCTATCAGTCTGCCCATCAGTTTGAGGATGAAAGACCGTCTGAAATCAATCTTCATCACTAAAGCTGCTTGAAGACTTCTCCAGAAATGCGAAGTGAAACGCACATCTCGGTCCGATACTATTGATAGCGGAACTCCATGAAGCTTCACAATCTCGCCAACATACAACTTTGCCAGCTTTTCCATTGACCAAGTAAACTTCATCGCCAAAAAGTAAGCCGATTTGGTGAGTCGGTCCACTATCACCCAAATTGTATCGTTGCCTTTGGAATTCTTGGGTAAACCTGTGATGAAGTCCATGATGATACAGTCCTATTTCCACTCTGGGATAGGTAAAGGCTACAACAAACCTCCGGGCTTCTGATTTTCTGCTTTGACTTGTTGACAAACTGCACACTTGGCAACAAACTCGGCCACATCCCGCTTCATCCCTGGCCACTAGAAGTATAGCTTTATATCCTTGTACATCTTGGTACTCCCTGGATACACAGATAATAAAGTTGCATCCGCTTCCTGAAGAATACTCTTCTTCAGTTCCGCTAGATCTAGCACACACAGCCGCTCTCCATACCAAAACACTGCATCCTTCACTTGGAACTATGCCAACTTGCCAACACCAACCTGCTCTATCATCTTCTGGATCTCTGGATCGGTCTTTTGACTGTCGATGATTCTGTCTCTCAAGGTAGGTTGAATTCTCAACTGAGCTAAGGAAGCCCCCAAACCTTGCAAAACCACCTCAATCCCTACTTGATCAAGTTCCTCTGCTAACTTTTCCTGAGTTGTGAACAGCCTGGATAAACTGCCTTTTCTGATAAGCGCATCTGCCACAACATTGGCCTTGCCTAGATGGTCGGATGTCATCCAACACTTCTAACCATCTCATCTGCCTCAGATTTAGGTCTCTCTGCTGATAAATATATTTCAGACTCTTGTGATCTGTGTACATGTTGACCTTCTCCCTGTACACGTAATGCCTCCATTGCTTCAAAGCAAAGATGATTGCTGCCAGCTCCAAATCATGGGTTAGGTAATTCTTTTCATGTGGTTTCAGCTATCTAGACCCACAAGCTATTACCTTTCCTTCCTGCATCAGCACACAGCCCAAACCGCGATGGGAAGCATCGCTATATACATCATATTCGACTCCTGCTCATGGCAAAGCCAAAATGGGAGCGGTAGTCAATCTTCCCTTAAACTCTTGAAAGCTCGCTTCACATTGTTCCGGCCAATTGAAACTCACGTTCTTCCTTGTAAGACCTGTGAGTGGCACAGCTATCTGGGCATAACCCTGAATGAACCTCTGTAATATCTAGTTAAAACCAGAAAGCGCCTAGTCTCTTTCACTGTGGTCAGTCTTGGCCAATCTTTTACTGCTTCAATCTTCTACGGATCAGTAGCCACTCCCACCTTAGAAAGGATGTGACCCAGGAAGGCGACTTCGGTTTTCCAGAAGTCACATTTGGACAGCTTCACATACAGTTGGTGCTCCTGTAGCTTCTTTAGAGCCTCTGCTAAGTGCTCGGCATGCTCCTCCTCTGACTTGGAATCGACCAATATATCGTCGATTAATACAACGACAAAAGAATCGATGAATGGTCGCAGAACCGTGTTCATCATGTCCATGAAAATTACTGGTGCATTAGTGACTCCAAATGGAATGGCTAGGAACTCATAATGACCATGCCTGGTTCGGAAAGCCGTTTTGTGCACATCTTCTTCTTTTACTCGAACTTGGTGATATCTTTATCGTAAGTCTATCTTGGAGAAAACAGCTGCTCCTTGTAGACAGTCAAACAGATCATCAATTCGAGGGATTGGGTACTTGTTCTGTATTGTAACCTTGTTCAACTCCCTGTAGTCGATACACATCCTCATTGATCCATCCTTCTTCACCAAAAGAACTGGGGCTCCCCATGGTGATGCACTTGGCCTGATGAATCCTTTGTTCAACAACTCTTCGATTTGCTTCTTGATCCCATCTTGTTCAACCGGTACTATTCTGTATGGTGCCTTGGAAATAGGTGCACTCCCTGGCTGAACAGTGATGCTGAACTCTACATCTCGATGAGAGGGAAGCCCTGGTAGATCATCAAGAAACACTGCTGGAAAATCTCGAACCACTGGAATCTGCCTCACTTCTTCTGGAACTTTCTGCTCTGACAAAGCTGCTACCAACTGCTTACACTTCCTCTTACCTTGAAATGTAACTGCTGGTCCTCCTGGTGCCTTCACCACAACTTCTTTTCTCTTGCATTCAATAGTGGCACTGTAAACTGACATCTAATCTATGCCAATAATGATGTCGACTCCCAAAACTGCCAATCAATGAGGTCGATGCCAAAGAGTCTGCCTCCGATTTCAAGATCACAACCCTTCACAATATCGATCAGTAGTCAAGTTTTCTCCTGACGGAGTAGCCACGATAGAAATTTGCCAGGAAAAATTTTAGATTCAACTCCCAATCGTTTTGCAAATGAGGGTGACACAAATGTGTGCGATGATCCCGTATCAAATAAAACTGATGCTTTATTCCATTTATTTGAATGTTTCCTCTTACATAAGAGTACTCTCATTACATAACATTTATTACATAAGTGGAAAAAGAAACAAAATAACTAGGCTTCATCTCCCATACCCGTGATGAAGTTGTCTACATCAGCAACATCTGCCTTTGTCAAAGAGAACACTCGCCCTTGCCAGAATTGCTTTTGCCCTGGGTTGGACCGCTGCTGACTCGGTCTTCCCCACTGAAGTTGAGGGCAAAATTGCTTGATGTGGCCCTCCTTGCCACAAAGAAAACAAGTCCTGATCGGCTGTGGCTTGGTACACCCAGAAGATATGTGGCCTGTCTCTCCACATTTGTAGCAAATGGGTACCCTTCCATTTACCGCAACAGCATTTGCTCCAGTTGGTTTGAAATGCTGCGCTGGGGTCTGACTCCTGAAGTTGCTCGCTGCCACAGGCCTCTTGCCCATCCTCCAATTGTTCTGCTTGACCTGTACTGCTTGGAACTGGTTCATGTTTGACTTAGTAGTGGCAGCCCTTCTGACTAGCTTCTCAAATCTGCGGATGCCTAGGGGTATCATGCGGGTTCTCAAGCTAGGCCTCAGTCCTTGCTCAAATTTCCATGCTTTCTTGGCTTCATCCTGTACCATTTCAGGCGCTTACCTTGAGAGTTGGTTGAATTTGGTCTCATACTCCAGCACAGACATATCGCCCTGCTGCAAGCCCAGAAATTCAATGGAAAGTAGTGACTCCTGAATTCGTCAAGAAACTCCTCCCAAGTAAGTTGTACATTGCCTAAGGTTGTTTTCAGCGATTGCCACCAAACACCTGTACCTTTTTCTAGTTGGATGGTGGCCAATTTCACCTTGCTGGCCTCTGGGGTTTCTAGTACTTCGAAGACTGTCTCGACCTGTCTGATCCAGTCGTCAGCTGCGTATGGATTTGCCTGACCTTCGAACACAGGTGGCTTCATTCTTTTGAATGATTCAACCAACCTGATTGCCTCGGGAACATGCACTGCTGGCCCTGGTCCCCTGTTTCCAGCGATGTTTGCAGCGACAACATTTAAGGTCTGATATACCCGAGCTAGTTCGATCTCCAGATCTAGCCCGTTTTTACCATTATGCTCTTTGCCATTCATGATCCTTTGTGCCATTTTTAAGTCATAAAATTCATCATTAATCATCATAAATAACACAAATAACACAAATAACATCGCTTCAACAAAATTTATTCATTCCAAAATAAAACATTTTACATTCAGGAAGAAAAACTTCGTTCCAATACATCCATTACAAAAGACATCCTAGATTCTATGGTTTCTTTTGGCTTCTCTGAGCTCTTCCCATAGTTCTTGGATTTCCTTCCTCATATCTTCAAAGCTCTGTTGTCACTCTTGCTTGTCCCAGCGAGTGAGGTGGTCTAACTTGGCAAAGTGTCTATCATTCACGTGCTGGACCTTTTCGAGCTTACACACTTGAAAGCTTAGCTCCTGGATGTGCTCCTTGTCTTCTGCCCGTTGTGATTCCACGTGGTTAACTCTCCACTTTTGAGCAACCAATTCTCGTCGAAGAGAAGCAACAATATCATTCGGGTCATCTGGAATGAGTTCTTCGTCTGAGGATTCTTCGGGGAGATCAGGCGGAGGTGGAGTAATCTCCCTGGACTCGGGGAATTCCTCTTCTATCTCCACTGGGTCCTCTTCTTCCTCTTCTGGGTCTTTTTCTTCTTCTATTGGCTCTTCCTCTTCATCCTCGAAGGGGATAAACCAACGCACCTCAGTCTGGGGATCATGCTGATTGGCCATCTTATAGGGAAAAGGAGGAGAAAAATGTCATCTCATAGAGCTACACAAACATAAGTTTAAATCACTCTAAGTTGAAATTCACACTCTAATGTCCACTCTAGGGTGTCGTTCCATATAAATTTGTACTACTTATGAAGCATGGTCTGATACCATTTGTAACCCCCTGAATTACAAATAAGATAGAATTCGAGATTCCACAGAATCTTTACACTTCACTTCGTACAATTTTACAAGGAAATTAAAACTTTGTATCATACATCAGAGCTCTTTACAATTGGTTTACACAGCGAAAGAATAAAAGAAATACAACAATGAAAATAAAATACAACTTATACAACTTTATCAATGTAACCAATCAACAGCATCATGACATCTTTACTTCTTCATGAAAATGTCCATTACTTGCATATTAAGCTGTGGGCACGTCAGTTACTTACAGCTGAAGAAAATGTTATACTCGGCCATCCTCTCTATGCGGTACATATAACGATCTCAATACTTTAACAAACCATAATTTTGAATGAACGATAAAGTGTCAAAAGTGATTATTCTAAACATGTAAGTGTATGCGATGCGTTAATGCCTAATGCACACATTTTACACTAGGATGACACTAATGCATACTTGTTCGGATTCTATACATCCCATACTACATAGGTCCGAGGGCAAGCACCTACGTACACCACATTTAAGGATTCGATCCCTCGCCATGAAAACTACCCAGTAATAAGATAAGGTTTAGATCATTCGACGAATATGGATCCCAGTCCCAGAATCCATCGCCCGACTGTTATAACAGATCCCTCATCGTGCGAATCATTCTGCAAGTGTCCCTTTAGCCCCGGTATACGTATATACATTGGAGAACGGTAAACTATCCGCCCGACTACGCACAGTCCCAGATTTAAAATAAAAGGCCGTCTCCCACGAAGCAACCATAGTCCCAGAATTCACCGTCCGACTGGATTTATATTCCCGGAATCCACCGCCCGACTATATAGAGTGCCCCACTTACGTTTGCCCAGGTTTACTACATCTTCACTTATGTGCCTAATTCTTAAGTTCAAGTCATGAATAAATTTCCATACCTAGAATTAGTTTTACCTCCTACCGGACTTAATCAACAAAATACGAGATAGCTTCATGGCCATATCTCAAAATATATCTCAACCCTTTTCAATTCAATAGTGCCGGTACCCGAGGTCTCACTAACTCTAAAGCACAACTTTTTCATGTACAAGAATCTATGGGTACACATACCCTTCAATAAACATGTCTTAAACTTAGATATTTTTATCTTCAACTTATTCGCAAATGATCAATATCTTGTCTCTATTCATGATCTATTTATTCATTCATAATCTTTATAAGCAAATCATTCCTTTCAAGAACACAATTTCATCACATGAAATATTATGAATAAATTCAAGCTCGTACAATGTCTCAACTCATTTCAAAATATTCTTTAAACAAAATAAGAGTGTAATCTCTTCAAGAGAAATCACTTCACAAAATAATATTTTACTCTTCTTCACAAAAGAAAGATCTATTCTTAAATAATAGATTTTGAAGTTCACATTATTCATCTTTCTATCTCAATTTCCATTTTTTGTATCTCAAAAATACTTGAAACATTTTACAACTCTTTTTAATAAACTCTATTTCATTTTATAGAAATTCTATTATTTTTCTCAATTTTTTTATTCTCATTTAAAGCCTTAAAAAAATTCCAAAACTCAAAAAATCAAAATGTTGGCTTTCGGTTTCGAATCCAGAACCGGCCAAGAGCTACAGTAACGCCCCAAAGCCCAAACCCGCTAGTCAGAAAGTCCAATGGACTCTGGTGTCAAAATCTCTTGCCGAAATGCTCATAAGTTAAGTCTCGGGTTTCGGAAATTAATTAAAACAAGCAAAAATAAATGTGACTATCAAGTTTCGAACCCAATATCTCTTACAAACAGTGCTTTGTGTTGCACTAGCTAACCGGTAAGTCCAAGTGCAATTTCTGTTTAAGAGTTGTATTAATATACTTTTGTTCATACTGTTTAGCAATTGGTTCTTTTTTACACAAACTCGTTTATCCAAAGATCCAATCTTTTTAGGATTTTGAAATAAACTTTTTTCTTGACTGAGAATGAATTTTAGAAACAGTAAACAACAAATTTCAAATTCTTTAAAACCATATTTCCATTTCTTTAAACAATTCATCTTCTCATTTTACATATAGGCTTGTATTTTTCTCAAAACTTGAATTTAATAATAGTGTTCATAAAAGCTAGTTATGTTCTCCCTTATACAAATTAAAAATTTGTAACAATACCAACATGTCTCTCAATCTTGAGAATTTCACAAAAACCTCTTTCATGCAAGAATTTATATTTTCAAATACAACATAGCAAATATATACATATGTCAACACATTTCATGGCACTAACTAAATTTTGTTTTGCTTTTCTTCTTCTTTCTTAGTCATCTTGATTCTAAGGCATGATTTGAATATGACATCCTCCAACAAATTTTCATTTATTCAACATGTATAAAAATTTACAAGCATACTAACATGATTTATAGTATTAATTCTTTAGTCAAAAATCTTTTTTTATTTAGCATGGTATCTATTATTTGCTTAATCACCACAAGACTATTCTCATTCATAGCATATTACACTAGCATAGATTTTATCTACATATTTCACATCAACATCAACTTAAAATACTCATTTATCGTTTTTAGCATGCATACTCTACAACTAGAAAGTAAGAAATCACCCACCTCTAAGAAGAATGAAAAATCACAATAAAGAGACCTCTCCTAGCTCCTAGCACCACTAGCACCTCCTTGTCCTTCTCCTCCTAGCAAGCCTCCAAATGCACAAAGGTACTCTTTTTTTCTCTTTCTTTTTCTCTCTTAATTTTGCTTAGTTTAGGTGTGACAAGAGAAGGAGAAATGAGGGTGTATTTATAGGACAGTGTGAGGGTTCAATCAGTATAAATCTCCACCTAATAAATTGCTCTCTTAATTTTCCAAATCATCACAATCCTAATTCCTAAAATGCCCAACCCTTCATGCTCCCAACCTTTCACAAACTCAACCCCCCTCCTCTACTAACAAATCCGGCCGACCCCCTTGGCCTCTCATATTCCACGTGCACGTGTTGTGCACTAGTGCACACACATGCACAAAATTTAATACAATTCCTATAGTTTAAAAATGTGCATTAAAAGTTGTTACATGTCATGTATTAGTCCGTGCACAACTTAAAATAGGATTTAATTAATGGGCTTATCCCATGGGCTTTCATTTTAATCAACTAATTTAATTATTCTAGTGGGCTCTCATTTTAATTAATCTAATGGACTAGAATTTAACTTTAGGTCCATGGATTTAACAAAAAGGCTAAATAAGATTATGCCTGCTAAAATTAGCAAATGAGAGTAAGAATTTGAGATGGATAAATTAGCACGTGCATTATACATGCAAAAAAATCGAAAAATGCATTGTTAATTAAAATAAAAATGTGGGGTGTTACATATGTTATTCCCGAGGCGCATGCATAAACTGATTTACCATACTTAAAGCATATGACAAATCTGGCCATATATGTGCAAGATACATCAGTCGTCCAACCAATCTTTGATATCTTTCCTTATTACAAGTTACATGATCTGCTTCGTTGCACAGTTTCAGTCCTTCTTCTAATGGTGCACTAATCGGCTGACAAGCAGACATTCCAGTTTCCTTTAATAAATCAAGAACATACTTTCTGTGAGACAAAAAAATCTCCTTTTTTGAGCGAGAAACTTCAATCCCAAGGAAGTATCTTAAAGAGCCAAAATCTTTCATTTCAAACACTTGTGACAAGTAGTTCTTCAATGCCTTCATCTCCTCAGGATCTTCTCCATTTACTATCATATCATCCACATAAATAATGAGAGCAGTAATTTTACCTTCTTTCCTTTTTAGAAACAGAGTATGATTTGAATTACTCTGATAGTATCCGAATGTCCTCATTGATTTTGTAAATCTCCTAAACTAAGCTTTTGGCGACTGCTTAAGTCCATACAATGCTTTCTTCAAACAACATACTTTATTGCTGTGTTGGATTGGTCTGTTCGACCATGTTGGAAGATCCATATAAACCTCTTCTGTCAATTTCCCATGCAAAAATGCATTCAAATTGCTCCAACGGCCAGTCAAGATTTGCAGTAAGTGACAGTAGGACTCAAACAGTATTGAATTTTGCCACAGGTGCGAATGTATCTTCATAAGCAATTCCATACGTTTGAGTGTATCCTTTGGCAACCAGCCTTGCTCTGTATACTTTATTGAACCATCAAATTTATACTTCACCGTATAAATCCATCTGCATCCTACTAGCTTCTTTCCTGCTAGCAGCTCAACTATCTCCCAAGTCTTATTCTTTTTCAAGGACTTCATCTCCTCATTCATAGCTGCTTTCCACCTTTGATCACTAAGGACTTCCTGCACACTGTTAGGAATGATACAGTAGATAATTGATTTACAAATGACTTATTTAATTCCGACAAGCGGCGAGTGGATAGATAATTACTCATGGGATATTTGACGTTACTAGTGGGATCAGGTTCATAAGTGGGTTTTGGAATACTTCTATTAGTACGGTGTGGGAGTTCGCTTCTAGGAGCTTCGGACAACGATGATGATTGGTTTTGGAGTTCTGACGGTTCACTCTCACTAAAATTCGGTATTGGTTGCAATTCTTCAAGAGGGACTTCTTCCCTTGGTTGCACTTCTTCATGAGGGTCTTCTTTCCTTTGTTGCACTTCTTCATGAGGGTCTTCCTCCCTTACTAGGTCTTCATTCAAGTGTTCACCATTATTTGTATCCAGTTGTTCGTTCTGACTCGTAATTACTTCATCATACCCAATAATCTGAACTTCACTTCGATACTCCCCTTGAAGTTCAGTCGTAGAAGAAGAAAAATACATTTCATCATCATGGAACAAAACATTCATAGTCACAAACATCCTTTGAGTTGGTGGGTGATAGCAACGATACCCTTTCTTATTCTGTGCATATCCCACGAAAACACACGGACAGCTCGAGGAGTTAACTTATTGTGTTCATGTTGATGAAGATGAACAAATGCAATACACCCAAACACACGAGGTGGCAAGTTGATGACTTTTGGTGCATTCACATCTTCAGTAATGCTTGAAATGGTGTGAGAAAGTTTAGGATACTAGAGGAAACTCGGTTGATTAAGTATGCTGTAGAAGCAAGGCTTCCCCGCAATAAATGAGTGGCATATTTTCATGGATAAGAGAAGCACGGACCACCTCGAGCAAGTGTCTATTTTTTCTTTCTGCAATCCCATTCTGTTGAGGTGTATATGAGCATGTAGTGTGGTGAACAATGCCGTGTTCCACCAAATATTATTGCAGATTCGAACTCAGGTACTCTCCGCCATTATCACTCCTAAGAACTTGAATTTGTGATTTATACTGAATCATAACATGCTTGTTAAATTTATGAAACAAGCCACTAACTTCACTTTTCGACTTTATCAAACAAATCCAGGTCATACGAGTACGGTCATTAATAAATATCACAAACCATTTGCCTCCTCCAAATGTAGTGGTTTTGGATGGACCCCAAATATCAGAATGAATAATCATAAATGGAAGGGAGCTTCTACTTGGACTTGGAGGAAAAGAGAAACGGTGACCTTTTGTGAGTTCACACACATCACACTGAAAGGCAGAAATATCCAACTTAAAAAATAAACTTGGAAAAAATTTTTTCAAATAACCAAAAGAAGCATGCCCTAGATGTCGATGCCATAGCCAGATATCTGATTTCTTCTTTTCATCTTCGGATCCTTCCATACTTAGAGCATGAGACAACTTGCTTGAACTTTCAGATTCTAAATCCAGGTAATTGAGCTTCCCGTGTCTAACCAATAACCAATCATATTGCGAGTCCGAATATCCTTAAACACACAATGTGAAGGCCAAACGACTACAATACAATGTAAGACAATAGTTATTTGAGTAACAGATAATATGCTAAAATTCAAGGATGGCACAACTGGGGCAGTATCTAAGGTTAGGTTGTTTATGAAAGGTATGGTACCCTTGCTAGTAATAATGGCAGGATCACAATTGGCAGTGGACACAGTTGACTTGGTGGATGGTTGAAAATTTTAAACTTGTCTAGAATCAAAAGTCATATGGTCGGTAACACCCCAATCAATTATCCATGCATTATTCATAATAGAGGCAAAAATATTAAATACCTTACCATCATTACAGTGTCAGTGGATCGGTTGCAGTTCTTGTTCTGAGTATCTCTACTATAATCACAATTCTCCGGATAGCCAATAATCTTATAACAACGAGCTTTCATGTGGCCGATCTGGGCACAATGAGTACACTTCCTTGACTCCATGGTGAAGAACAACAAATAGCAACACAACAAGCAGTACTAATAGTAACACAGCAAGCAGCACAGTACCACACCAAACACACCGGCAAATAACAAACACCAAGAGAGCACAACAGCAAATCAGATCTAAATAAATTAGATCAAGAAAGCCCAACAACAAACATGATCTGGATTTGATCAATTGTGGATCTGATCTTCAACCTATGCCACCATTGATCGACGACAGCAGCTTTAGGAGGTGGTGATGGTAGTTCGACGGGCGGCGGTGACTTGAGGCGACGGATGGCGGTGACTAAAGGTGACGGGCGGCGGTGACTGGAGATGTAGAAGAAGGATGACTTTGACGACGATCCGACTTCGATGACGACTTTGACGACTTCGATGACAATCGACAGATGTCGATGGGTTAGGGCTTCGGATCTCGGTTGACAGAAAAATTGGGCTTTGATCAAAGATCTGGAGCAAGATCTGATTTCAACGATGATCTGACTTTGATAACGAAGATGATGATGATGGTCTTAGAGGTTTTGGTTTTCGTTTGTTGAGGAAGACGATGGGAGCTGGGGGTTCGAGGAGGATCGGTATGAGGTCTCGATGAAGATGATGGGTGTTTGGGGTTAGGGATTCGGGGATCGACCAAGATCGGGGTCAGCGATGGGATAGACGACAGCGAGGATCAGATTAAGATCTTCTTCTTCAGGTAGCCTAGGACAATTTGGGCTCTGATACCATGTTGAAAACAGATTTTAGGGGAAAAATAATAGTTATTCTTATTCATTTGTTGTAGCGCCCCGAATTTCCAATATGATATCTCAGAAATACGTGGGACAATTTTCAGCATCAGCATCAATTGCAATAGTAAACATAGCCAAAAACACAGATAATTTTTATTTCAAACTTTTATTACATTAATTGTTTACAAAACACAGCGGAATACAAAACATCTTGAATTACAAATTCAATTTCTTTTACAACACTTTCTTTTACAATTTACATAAGCTCTATTATCTTTCTAGCACAAGCATCCAAATCCCAAGCTATAGGCACCTACCTGTAAAATATGAGGCTAGAGATAACCCTAACCCCCAAACTACAAGGGTCAGCCATAACGGTGTGAGTGACATCAAAAGAAAAGCAACATAAATAAAACATAAAGCATAGTCATAACACCATGTATTAACAGAAAGAATAAATGAAATAAGAAATAACAATAAATAAAATATGAAAACATTAAAGAATATAAGATAGTAAATAGTAGGGTATGAAAACAACAAGTGAAACTAGACTAACTGTTAAGTGTAGAAAAAACATAAAACAAACATGCATAAAACCAAGTCAAGAAAACATCAATGCTGTATGCTGACTCTCTAATGCATACTTGTCGGATTCTATGCATCCCAGAATACATAGGTCCGGTGCAAGCCCTTATCGTTCTCCACTTTATAGGGTTAAATCCCTCGTTATGCGACTAATCCTACTACGGTGATGGAAACAAGATCCAGAATACTCCGCGAATAGACATCACAGCCCTCGACGCGCAAGAATCATGTAAGAATAGCTCAAAAACCGGAGAATCACCTCCCAACCGTGTACCCCATGAATAGGCTTGAGAGGCCCTTGACGTGCAGATACACCGGGTACATCCCATAAATAGGCTCGCCAAACCTCGACACGCGAATGAACCCTGCATGCTCCGTGAATAGGCCTGCAGACCCTCGACACGCGAACATACAAATGTTCTCTCGAGACAGAACAACAAACAGTCATGGAACGCATCCGTGGGACTAACAAAACCAGGAGCATATACTTATGTTTCCCAAGTTCCATCACATCTCCACTAGTGCCTATCCTTAAGTTGATTATTATTAAAACACAAAAATCCCCATCTCTAGAGTTAGTGCATCCTGCCGAACTTAATTCCACAAAACAATCCCAATGACCTCAACTAGTCAAAATCCACAAAATCTCATTTGCCGGTTCACAGGACTCTCACCCAACTCCTAGAGACTCACAACACAACCATCAACACAAAAATAAAACTTTCATTTTAGTCATTTCCTTTCATTGTTAACTTTTTCACATAAATTCATTCATTCATATTGTTGTATATAAGTTTATATATATATATATATATATATATATATATATATATATATATATATATATATATATATAAGGAGGTCCTCTTTATTGAAATATAGCTTGTGTGCACAAAGTGTATATGATCTCTTTACTGACATGAAAAGCACATCGGTGCATGTATAAATCCCTTTACTGAGTTAGATTATACACAGGATGTAGAAGGAAAGCATGTATATCTGTATAGAAACCCCTTCCCTGATTTGAAACAAATGAGTATATATATATATATATATATATATATATATATATATAGTAACTGAAATATATAGGAATGGATCATATGCTGATGTATAGAAGATTTATCATATGCAGTCATGTATAGAAAATGAATTATTTGCAGGTATATAGAAATTTGAACTATATGCAGAACATAGGAGGTTTAATTATAAGTAGGATATAAGGATTCATTTATAACGAGGATATAGGAAATTGAACTATAGGAAGGGTATAGAAAAAACTGATGTGAACATATGAGCATATAACATCTGATATATAGAAAGTATCCCTTTTTATTGATATGAAACATATATATATATATATAGGAATCCCTAAACTGATATGAAGTGTATGTATCTGATACAAACAAAAAAGCCTCTTTACTTAGATGAGGTGTATATGTTTATATATATTATATATATAAAAAATCTATCTTTACTGAAATTGACCATATGCAAGGTGTAGATGAAGACTCTTTTTATTGAGTAGGGGTATATGGGTGTATACATAATATGGAAAAAATCCCCTTTTTGCGAGTAATGTTCAACTCAAGAATCAGTTCCTTACATATTTCCTTAGGGAAATGATGAACCAGTAGGATTTGTAAACAATTATACATTATTTTTTTACTTCTGTTATGACTTTTGTTGAGTTTGTTGCATCTCCTTCTAAACTTGTTTTCCTTGAAGATGAAGGAAAGAAAGACTTCAACATCTATGACTTGTCAAATTTGATGCTAAGTTGCATTTTGCTGAAACTGGGAATATCAGAAGGATACACATTATCATGTAACTAGATTTATCGCTTGATTTTATTAGTTCATGTGCTTCAACTATCTTAAGCAAAAAAAGTAACTGCTAAACTGTTGTTTGCAACCGTATTCAATTTTACTATTAAACTGGGTCAGGATAATTTATTATCTTGGGGGATCAGAAATGAGCCAAGTCTTTTCAGGAACCTCCAAGTGTTATTAGGAACCTCTCTCTCTCTCTCACTCCCACAGCTGAAAGGGTCAGGAATTAGTTTGATTCAAGTGAATTCAATTAGTTTTAGTAGTTAGGTCAACATTAGAGTTTAGCATAATAATGTTGCGGTCTAGTAAGTTATAATTAGAGTTCTGAAAGATTGGCATTAACCTATCATCAATAAACATTATTTGTAATAATGTCGCCAGTACTGTTAGGCATAATCCTGACCCCGCTAAGTCTAAGTAGTAAGGCAATATGGACACGATGCAAGATGCACTGGCTTACTAAAAACCGTTCAGTAGTACATTAAAAAAAAGAACATCGTACGGATGCATTGTGTTTGACCTGGCACAACCTCCACACAAAAGTGGCTTTAATCATTTTATGACAGATCAACTCAGTCAGATGTAATTAGCACAACCACAATATGGGAGTAACTTCTAATTTCATTTGGCCAAAGTTGCACAGTAGATTTGGCAGATCGTTTATCAGAGAAATATTACTCGTAAAAGTGCATGAAAAGAAAACCTAAAAAGTATCAAATCCACGAATTCCTAAAAGTTTATTCCAATAATTTAGTCTAAGGTATTGAGAAGGTGCAGAAAAATAGAAGGCAATGCACTGATATGAATGGTAACCAAATAAAGATCTCATTTAGAGTTTGACATAAACTTCTAATAAAAGCAGGAGCCAAGGTGAAGATATTCAAGGTAACACACACACAGCCCCTTTTCATCGGTTTACTCATGAATAAAAGCAATTATAACAATCATACATCAAGTTTTAGTTCATCAAAAGCCTCAACCAGATCCTATGTATAATATACACAGTAAAGGCCTAATCTTTATTTATTCTTTAAGCAATAACTATTGTACAACTCATAGTAATTATTCAAAACAGCAAGATTATGAAGGAAAACAACCTACTCATGATTTCTATTAATTTCTTTAACAATCTCAAATCATCTAGGTGTAGTTTACTCATCATTAGCATAGTTTGAAGTAAAGTTTATATTTTAATTCATCTACTCATCAAATTCTTCATATCAACATACAATCCCTAACATAATTTCTAATCGACAAATCATCACATACAACATGCTTAGAACAAAAAGAAATCAAACATATGCCACTCACCTTTGAAGAATCAACCGAAGAAAAATAAGAATTAAGAAAAATCCCTCATTCGCAAGAAAACCATGATCCTCGCTTTAAAACTCTAAGAGAAATAATAATAAGAAAACCCTTTCCGTTTTGCAGCAAAGAGACGGCTGCACTCCACCCTTAAATAGGCCGGGATATAGGTTTTAGGGTTTTGTAAATAAATTTCCAAAATACATCTTTTAAACATACCTTTACATATATAAATCGCTATGCTTGAAAATTAAATAAAACCAACTCAATTGAGATTGAAAACAAAAAAAAATAACCTAATAGTTAGCCGGCACTGTTTGAAAAATCCACACAATGAATTTACACTTTTACCCTTCTAAATGGCAAATTTGCAAAAAGATCCTTTTTTTTATCAAAACATGGAAAATAAACCAAAATTATGAAAGAAAAAGTAAACTCTTTTCCTCTGAGTTGAATAGGAATCATACCCAGCTCGAAAATCTGAAAATCTGGAGCTTTCACTCTAGGTGGTAATTTTGCATAAAAGTCCCTCGTTTTATAATATTTGCAAATAGGTCCAATAATTATCAGAAAAATCCAGGAAATTCAAAAATAATATCTAATAATAAATAATAATTTTTCACAAAATAATTTTTGACTTTGAACTTTCCAAGAAAATATTTGCACGTGTAAAAAGGTAAATTTTAGAAAAATATTTATTAAATCAAAAAAAATCATTTTAATTCATTTATAAATCTTAAAAACATTATTTAAAATAATTTGGGGTATTACATCACTCCCTCCTTAAAATAGTTTTGTCCTCAGAACTACTACTAATAGGGTCCAAACAAAATAAACAAAAGGAATTGAAATCTCATAAAGGGAAACATAGTTTAAGAAATGCAATCACACAAGAGAATGTAATCTAACAAAAGTAATACAACCAACTCAAAGAGCACAATCATACAAAAGAACACAACCATACAAAAGTTCAGGAAAAACCTTCTGCATGTGATCCTCCGGCTCCCAAGTAGCACCCGCTGCGCAACTTTGATAATTTGCCTTCGGAAACCTGCTGCAAAAACTTCTGAACTTCTGCATCTAGCTTCTGACCTTCCCCAATCTGCTTCAACCTTCCAAGGATCAGTGGCCACTCCCTCTTTAGAAAGGATATGACCAAGAAAAACTGTAATATCCTGATTTTTCAAATATATGAAAAATTATTTATTTTGCACGTAGTGTACACGTGCAATATTTTGATTGAATTAAATCTTATAATTATTTTATTGTGATGTATATGAATATTTAAATATATGTTTTCAAACCATTTTTATACAAAAGCTTTTTCTTTAAATGAATAGAAAGCATTATTTTTTAAAGCCTTTTTCTTAAAGCCCAAATTGTATTTTATTTATTTTATTTTAAATTATTTTGGCCCATAGACTAAGCCCACGGATTAATTTATTTAAAAATTCTATTTTATCAAATGCACAATTTTGTCCTAGTTGCTTGCACGTGCACTACACGTACACGTGCAATGCACACCCTCTCATTGCCGGATTACATCTCTTTTGGAGGGAGTTTTGAATTTGGTCATGGAGATCATGGAAGTAGTTATGTGAATGTGGGTAGTTGTGGTAACTTCTACTCTCATCCTAGCCTTCCATCCTACAACCAACCAACTAATCCTAGCCCTTCATTCTACTTGATTTCTAGTATAAATACCCCCTCCCATGGCTATATTCATATGCAATTATATTGTCCCAAATCTATAGTCTAATTAGTAGTAGTTGTGAGATAAAAGATTGAGAGAAGTGTGTGGGTTTGCTTGCATTCGTCCAAGGAGGTGAGGCCGGATAGTGCAAGGGGGGAAACTTTCGGTTTTGTGCTTGGGCTTGGAGTTGTGTGCGAGCATCTAGGAGGAGGTGCATCTTGTTGCAAGGAAGTGTTGCTTTTGTGTTGTTTTTCTCTCCATACAAGGTGGGTAAAATTTTCCATATTTCTAAAAGTAGAAATGCTTGTTTGAATGAATGGTAGTGGGTTTGATTTTCCTTATTACTGATGCTAGTATTATATTGAGAAATGATGCATGAAAAATACTAATAAGAGTACACTCCTAATTGGAAAATTGATTTACAAATGGATTGGGATGTGAGTATGCAGTTATATGTGATTTGATTAGTAAAAATTTAAGTTGGCATGGATTAATTTGTAACTGGCTAATAAAGAGATTAGTGGCTTAATTTGTTGAGAATTGCCGAGAAGGAATCTTTCGGGTAAGTCGACTTAGGACATTGTCAGTCGACTTATATGCTCATCTAAGTCGACTGGTGCTGTTATAAGTCAACTATTTATTGCTTAAAATCGTGGAAGTTTTCCCCCTAAACAGTCGACTTACTATGGTATAAGTCGACTGGTACTGATACATTTTATAACTCGAATGTTCTACTGTTTTGGAAATACATGAGACTCTACAAAGATAATTTGGGAATTGTTGCATGGAATAAAATGTGATTTGAAGATAAACGGTGCTATCAGAACTATGATTTTGATATGTGTATTTTTGGGGAATTATACCTTGCAAAAGAACTAGAAATGAAGAAGATTAACATAGTGAAGTGACATTATAGATGCATGAAAATATGAATTATGAATATTCGTTAGTACTTCTCATTCTGAGAATAAAGTGAACAATGAAATGTGAATTATTCTTGTTAAAGAATAGCGAGGCAAAGTATGATGTGTAAATAGAATGAAAGAATTATTCATTAATTTGAGATGTTTAAACTGCTCAGTCGACTAAAGGTGTGTAGCAGTCGACTGTATAAAACCTGAGAATCTACATTTTGAACGATGCAGACCAGGCGACTGTGTTGACAACAGTCGACTGCCCTGTGGATGATATTTGAATTTGAAAACACTGCGGAACAGCCGACTGCCATGTGCAGCAGTCGACTCTCCCGAGTGATTGTGAATACTTGAATTGACTGAACAAGTCAACTGGAAGAGATCCAAGTCGACTGTCCAGAGTGTTTGTTATGTCAGAAGACATTATTCTGTTTATTTTGAAGAGCTGTGAATTTTATGATTGATGATAATGAACTCTTTTTATTGCTGTATGAATTTACATGAAATGAATCATAGTTTGAATTGAGAAATTTACATGAGATGAATCATAGATTTGAATTGAGAATTACATGAATATGAAAGCTAAGATCATGAATATGAAAAATGAACTCAAGAGCTGGGAATGCTAAGATTATGTTAAAATTTGTGAATTGGAATTGAAATGAAAGAGTAGCTAAGTCTCCCCCGGCAGTTGAAAAAGAAATTGAAATGAATATTGAAAAGAAAGACCAAGGTTGGTCAAGATGAAATGAATGAATAAGTCCGGTTGAGTGGAGAGGCTAACTCTAGAGCTTTGATTTGGTTCATGATTCTAATAAAAACTAAGGATTAGCACGTAATGGAGACGTGATGAAAGTAGGAGAAAAACACGAGTGAGAGCCATCGGATTGCGGCGGAGGGTATTTCACAGGTTCTTCACGATGAGTCATGACATGACGTGGATACGGCTCCAGGGTGCCGTGGCAGCGGAAAGTATTTCACAGGTTCTTCACGATGCGTCGTGACATGACGTGGATACTGTTCCAGGGTACCGTCCCTGTGGTGACACTTGTGGGATGTTTGGTGACTGCATGAGGATCGTGTGCCATGAAGGAGGCTGAATTGTCCATAGGTTCTTCACGATGCGTCGTGACATGACGTGGGATTCCCCTCCAGTTTCTGTACACGTTTTTGCACTCATAGATCATCTAAGACACTACCGTAGTTACAGTAGTAGATTAAGTCATGGCGAGGGATTGAACCCTACAAAGATGGAGAACGATTAAGAGGCTTGCCCTCGGACCTATGTAGTATGGGATGCATAGACTCCGAACAAGTGTGCATTAGTGTCATGTAACATAAATAATTGCATTAAGGATTAAGTGCACAATCACAACACGACATCAATAGGGTAGTCCCTTTTATCTGAAATGTGACAAGTTTGTGTTTGCTAAATATGGAAAATTAAGTTATACTATTTCCGGCATAGAGAGGATGGCCGTGTATAATGATCGTCGGTTGAATAAACTGACGTACCCACAGTCTTATATGCAGGTAAATGGCATGTTAAAGGTTAAGGAGGAATGGATGCATAGAGATTTTACCATGTTGTTGTATATTTCTTCAAATGTTGTATATTTTACTTCCGCTGTGCAAAAGAAAAGTGTAATATTGATGTAAACTCTGATGTATAAAGAAAAGCTTGAATTTCCTTGTAAAATTGTACTCAAAGAAAGTGAAAAGATCCTGTAGAACATCTCGAATTCAGTGATTTGGGATTCGGGGCGTTACAAAAACTACCTCAAACTTGCAGCTCAATGAGATCAATACCAAATAATCTCCCACCAATCTCGATATCACAGTGCTCGTAATATTAATCAGCAATCAATTCTTCCCCTGATGGTGTTGCCACCGTCAAGGCTCCGCCTCGAAACAACTTAGGTTCCATACCTAAGACTTAGCAAAAAATGGGCGACACAAATGTATGCAAAAATTAGTATCAAATAAAACTTTTGCTTTTATTCCATTAACCAAAACAAAATTTGTTACATGGAGAACGATACTCAAATCTCCAATTTATTCTCAAACAAAGTTTTACTTAATAAATAAATGAATGAATTCAAAATTCTTGCACACCATAGATCACATCTTCTGAGTTACTTGCATCCTCCTAAGTTAATGTGAACACTCGCCCCTGCCTCTGAACTTTGCCTCCGCCTGCACCATCCTTCTTCAACTGCGGACAGTTTGGTCTGAGATGCCATTCACGACCACACTGATAACAAATCTGTGCCTTCCGAGGCTTGGTGCATGCTGCCTGATAATGACCTGGCTCTCCACAGTTGAAACAAGTCATGCCTTGATTGCGAGTGCCTTCTACACTGGCCCACTGAACTTGCCCTGCTTCATGGGAACTCCTTCCCACTCTGAATAACTGCTGGCCTCTTGCTCCTGTTCCAGGTCTCCTACTTCTTCTGGAACTGATCCATATCCTCTTCTATCATAGCTGCTCTCCGACTAGCTTATCAAACATCCAGATGCCCAATGGAGTCATCTTCAACCTCAAATTCGGCCTCAAGCCCTGCTCAAACTTCTTGGTCTTCTTTGCTTCATCTATAATCAGCTTCGGTGCATACCTTGACAGCTGGGCAAATTTAGTCTCATATTCACGCACTGTCATGTTGCCTTGTCGCAAAATCAAGAATTCCATTGCCTTTTTCTCCTGAATGTCCAGAGGATAGAAGTGATCCCTGAACTCATCCAGAAAAGCCTCCCAAGTCACTTGCTGATCTCTGAGAGTCCTCTTCACCGACTACCACCAAATGCCAGCATCCTTCTCTAACTGCATCACAACCAATTTCCCCTTATTGATTACTGGAGTTTCCGAGACTTTGAAGATCATCTCCATCTGTCTAATCCAATCATCAGCCCTATCTGGATCAGACTGCCCCTCAAACATAGGCGGCTTCATCTGCTTGAAGGACTCAACTTGCTTGATTGGATCAGCGTTAACAAACACTGGTCCAGCCCCTTGATTCTGATTCTGATTCTGATTCTGTGCCATATTCGCTACCATGAATGTGTTCAAGGTTTGATACATCCTGGCAATCTCAGTCTCAAGATCAAGTCCTGCTCCATGGGAACCTTCTGCCCCATCACCATTACCACCATTCCTGGTCCTGGGTCTTGCCATTCTACTGAATACGGAAAAATGAGGGTAAAGTTAGAGCATCACAAGACAATTCATATTCACATCAATACCCTATGGCAAAACCCCAACCACACCCCAAACCAAACCACTATGTTCTAACTCTATGTGATACCCACACTCTAATGTCCACACCTAGGTACTCACACTCTAGTGTCCACACCTAGGTTTATTTTTATACTATGCTTATTATTACTATTGAAGCATGCTCTGATACCAATTTCTGTAGTGCCCCGAATTTCTAATATGATATCTCAGAAATACATGGCACAATTCCCAGCATCAACTTCAATTGCAATAGTAAACATAGCCAAAAACACAAAAATTTTTTATTTCAAACTTTTATTACATTAATTGTTTACAAAACACAGCGGAATACAAAACACCTTGAATTACAAATTCATTTTCTTTTACAACACTTTCTTTTACAATTTACATAAGCTCTATTATCTTTCTAGAACAAGCATCCAAATTCCAAGCTATAGGCACCTACCTGTAAAACATGAGGCTAGAGATAACCCTAACCCCCAAAATTACAAGGGTCAGCCATAATGGTGTGAGTGACATCAAAAGAAAAGCAACATAAATAAAACATCTATACTATTATTAAGCAAAGCCCCATTTTGGCGGCTTTTTACTATCATGTCCTCACAAACATAACACACCTAAAAAATAATATAGGGTTAAATCTGTCAAATTTTACCCCCGAACCATACACAAAAGAAGGTCACAACCATAATTTTCACTTCCCATTTACTTCAATCACTTCATAAAATTCTTTTCCCCAAAAAAAATTAAAACCGTCTCTTCCTTTCCCTTCCATCGCATCCGCACTCCTCAAACTCGAAATCGTCTCTTCTTCTCCCTCTCTATCGAATCCGGACTCCTCAAAATTACCATCGAATCTCTCCATCTATACTATTATTAAGCAAAGCCCCATTTTGGCGGTTTTTTACTATCATGTCCTCATAAACATAACACACCTAAAAAATAATGTAGGGTTAAATCTGTCAAATTTTACCCCCGAACCATACACAAAAGAATGTCACAACCGTAATTTTCACTTCCCATTTACTTCAATCTCTTCATAAAATTCTTTTCCCCAAAAAAAATTAAAACTGTCTCTTCCTCTCCCTTCCATCGCATCCGCACTCCTCAAACTCGAAATCGTCTCTTCCTCTCCCCCTCTATCGAATCCGGACTCCTCAAAATTACCATCGAATCTCTCCATCAGATTCTAGGCTTTCATTCCATCAAAAAAGTCCTTTTCTGGAATTCGCGATCTAGGGTTAGTGTTTCGTTCCCCATTTCACAATGGCCGCGGTGCTCTCCGACGAAGAAGGTGAGTTTACTTCATATTTTTTATCGATTTCTCGAATATCGTTTAACATTTTTCATCCATTTTGGTTGATTTTGTGTGTAGATGAGATCGAGGAGGAAGAGGACGGTTGAAGTACGGGAAAGGAAGACATTGGAGCTGGTGCGGGAGATGACGATGATGATGAGGAAGCTGAAGAAGGTGATCTTTTGTGTTCCTAAATCGTTTCAAGGGTTTTGGAATTTTTGTTTACTTTTTTTTGTGTGGATTTTTTTGTGATGTGAATAGAAGAGGGTCAAGATGAGTATGAAAAAAATGGGTTCATAGTGGATGAAAAAAATGGGTCAAGATGAGTATCAATAGTTCAGAGATGTACTTGCTTTTTCTTGACACTAAGTTGAAAAATTATACTGTTGTGGAATTTGGAAAGTAGCAGTTATCAAATCTTTAATGAACTTTGTAATGCAAACTTTTATTATTTTTTTATCCTCTTTGTTTTTTTCATACTATAATGTAGTTTTCGCATATAAATAAAATTGTATGTATATATAAGATTTCAGAGTATCATCAAAATAATCAAACTACTAGAAAAGGAAATGTATTGGATGCATATAATGAAATGTCTCTATTGAAAAGTGCAAGATTGACCCAGCGAGAATTTTCATTATCGTGCTGCTAAAGAAAAGTGTAAGATTGAGTGCAACTCTACATATAAGAGTTTGCTTGAATTGCTTCAAATGTTAAGTACTTCACTGTTCTCAATCTTCAATATTGCAATTTGTTTCCTCTTATATACTTAGAAGTAAATGAAGCTCTGAGTGTGCGTTAAAGTCCAAACTTCATCAATGAAAAAAAGAGTATTAATGGTTCAGAGATGTACTTGCTTTTTCTTGACACTAAGGAGATATGCTTACAATTTATATATTTTTATATGTTGTTTGCATAATCGTTTATTCTAATTTTTCCCTTTCCACTTTCTTTGTAGGCTATAATGTTAAGAATGTCTTCATTGCAATTTGAAGAGGTGCTCTAAGGAGGACTTTGCTAATTAAAGGATTAAATGCTTGATATCCTCTTCTGAAATGTTCTATTGATGCATTTGAGCTAGAGGAATTCCAAATTGAGGTAATTTTTTGCATCTTTATGGAATATATTCTTATATTGAGCTACAAAAATCTATGTGCTTTGTTCTTATATTCTTATCTATTCTTATATTCTTATATTCTTATCTATTCAGTGAGTTTCCTATTTTCCAGTATTGATTTTCAGAATGGCAAGGGCAAAGAGAGGGCGATAATCAACTGAAGTTGCTCCCCGGCTATTGGTATGCACAGCGACGGTGAAGAAGGATTTGAAAATTTTAGCTCCGATTGCTGAAGAGGAGGTAGATGATACTGAGGCTCTTTCTTTATCTTTTGAAAATATTCTTTTTGTTAATATAAGTTGGTGGTTTAAAATTAGATACTAATGAATGCTTTCTCTGTGAGTAATAGAGAATTTTGTATAAGACTGAGAAGAGTAATCAATCATCATCCATCATCATCATCATGTCAATCTTTGGCAAAATGGAATTGTGTTTTCCATATTAATACTAAAGCTGTTGTTTGTTGCTTTTTCAAACCTCCAAAAAAATTTATATCCAGTTTGCTCTTTGGTGCTTCAATGTTTCTTTTGCACTTGCACACTCTGACTCTACATTTTAAGAACAATTTAAAGTTTTTAATCTGGAATATTTTTTGTACACGTGCATCACATATTTTTTTGTACAACGTACAATCCCTTTCTGGTCGCCACATGCCATCGCTTTGGGGCGTGATACCCAACATCAAGGCTATCGTGAAAAAATATGGGACCATGCAGCTGGATGCATTGTTGTTACAGGTAATACAAATGAACTAAAATATTCTACTCATTGTTTTTCTATGTAGAATCAACTAATGTGCAATGGCTAGCACTGTATTATATGTTAAATGATACTGAATAGCCAAATGGATATTCAGATACATATTCAAATATGTTTTAAGAGAACATGTTGTGCAACAGTTAAATCTGACCATTTAGCATGATATTTTGTTCAAACATAGCGAATAGTTAGCGTGATGTTATAACTATATCTTATTTTATGTAAAAAGTAAAATTAAAAAACTATACTCAGTTTCCTTGATCATTAGTTTTATTTAGTTAAGCTTCTAATATATAGTCTGTCCGAATTTTAATTCGTTTTTGTCATCTATCCCAGCAATATTCATATTCATATTCAGATTTGAATCCACATGAAGAAAACAAATACAAATATGGTAACATTATCTTTCACCTTATCAATCACCGTATCTACTCCATCTGCACCCACTACCTTGATTTACTAGCTAGCCAGACTCAAAATTTGTCAGAAACTATACTGTGCTTGACAAAAATCTAGAAATCCTTATATCAGTAGGTTTGACGACATGTTGATGGCATTTTGCAGAAGCTGGTGGCATAGCAACTGATGCAGCAGGAAATGATCTAGATTTCTCAAAGGGGAGGTATCTTGATCTCGATACAGGCGTCATCGTCACTAATAAGAAGCTAATGCCATCACTCCGAAATGCAGTTCAAGCTTCTTTGAAGGAAAAGGTGCAATACTTTTTATAGCTTTATTCTCAAGTTTATGAATTTTGTTTAGTGTGTCGATACCTTTCCCCTGAGTAGTCACCCCTAAATTTATCAATAATTTTTGTCATCCATTACAGCTTCTTGAGGATGTAATCTGCACCCACACGTGCAATTCAAACTCTCCTATTATAGTCTTCGAATTTACTTTTAAAAATATATAATCCTATTCATTAATACATACATTGCACGTGTAAATCAGAGTTCTTACTTTAATTTTTTTTATAATAGTACGTGCATCGCACGTGCATTATACTAGAAAAGCATGGAGTCATAACACCATGTTTTAACAGCAAGAATAAACGAAATAAGAAATAACAATAAATAAAATATGAAAACATCAAGGAATATAAGATAGTAAATAGTAGAGCATGAAAATAACAAGTGAAACTAGACTAAGTGTTAAGTGTAGAAAAAACAGAAAACAAACATGCATAAAACCAAGTCAAGAAAATATCAATGCTATATACTGACTCTCTAATGCATACTTGTCGGATTCTATGCATCCCAGAATACATAGGTCCGGTGCAAACCCTTATCGTTCTGCACTTTATATGGTTAAATACCTTGTTATGCAACTAATCCTACTACGGTGATAGAAACAAGATCTAGAATACTCTGCGAATAGATATCACAGCCCTCGATGCGCAAGCATCATGTAAGAATAGCTCAAAAACTGGAGAATCACCTCCCAACCGTGTACCCTACGAATAGGCTTGCGAGGTCCTCGACGTGCAGATACACCGGGTTCATCCCGTGAATAGGCCCACCGACCCTCAACACGCGAATGCACCCTGCATGCTCCATGAATAGGCCTACAGACCCTCGACACGCGAACACACAAATGTCCACTCGAGACAGAACAACAAACAAACCTGGAACGCATCCGTTGGACTAACAAAACCAAGAGCATATACTTACATTTTCCAAGTTCCATCACATCTTCACTAGTGCCTGTCCTTAAGTTGATTATTATTAAAACACACAAATCCTCTTCTCTAGAGTTAGTGCATCCTGCCGGACTTAATTCCACAAAACAATCCCAATGACCTCAACTGGTCAAAATCCACAAAATCTCATTTGCCGGTTCACAGGACTCCCACCCAACTCCTAGAGACTCACAACTCAATCATCAGCACAAAAATAAAACTTTCATTTTATTCACTTCCTTTTATTGTTAACTTTCTCACAGAAATTCATTCATTCATATTGTTGTATATAAGTTTATATATATATATATATATATATATATATATATATATATATATATATATATATATATATATATATATATAAAAGAAGGTCCTCTTTACTGAAATGCAGCTTGTGTGCACAAAGTGTATATGATCTCTTTACTGACATGAAAAGCACATAGGTGTATGTATAAATCCCTTTACTGAGTTAGAGTATACACAGGATGTAGAAGGAAAGCATGTATATCAGTATAGATTCCCCTTCCCTAATTAGAAACATATGAGTATATATATATATATATATATATATATATATATAGTACCTGACATACATAGGAATGGATCATATGCTGATGTATAGAAGATTTATCATATGCAGTCATGTATAGAAATTGGATTTTTTGCAGGTATATAGAAATTTGAACTATATGCAGGACATAGGAGGTTTAATTATAAGTAGGATATAAGGATTCATCTATAACCAGGATATAGGAAATTGAACTATAGGAAGGGTATAGAAAATACTGATGTGAACATATAAGCATATAACATCTGATATATAGAAAGTATCCCTTTTTACCTTTTTACTGATATGAAACACACACACACACACACACACACACACACACACACATATATATATATATATATATATATATATAGGAATCCATAAACTGATATGAAGTGTATGTATCTGATACAAACAAAAAAACCTCTTTAGTGAGATGAGGTGTATATGTTTATATATATGATATATATAGAAAATCTATCTTTACCAAAATTGACCATATGCAAGGTGTAGATGAAGACTCCTTTTACTGAGTTGGGGTATATGGGTATACATAATATGGAAAAAATCCCCCTTTTGCGAGCAATGTTCAACTCAAGAATCAGTTCCTTACATATTTCCTTAGGGAAATGATGAACCAGTAGGATTAGGAAATAATTATACATTATTTGTTTACTTCTGTTATGTCTTTTGTTGAGTTTGTTGCATCTCCTTTAAACTTGTTTTCCTTGAAGATGAAGGAAAGAAAGACTTCAACATCTATGACTTGTCAAATTTGATGCTAAGTTGCATTTTGCTGAAACTGGGAATATCAGAAGGATACACATTATCATGTAACTAGATTTATGGCTTGATTTTATTAGTTCACGTGCTACAACAGTCTTAAGCAAAAAAAGTAACTGCTAAACTGTTTTTTGCAACCCTATTCAATTTTACTATTAAACTGGGCCACGATAATTTATTATCTTGGGGGATCAGAAATGAGCCAAGTCTTATCAGGAACCTCCAAGTGTTATTAGGAACCTCTTTCCCTCTCTCACAGCTGAAAGGGTCCGGAATTAGTTTGATTCAAGTGAATTCAACTAGTTTTAGTAGTTAGGTCAGCATTAGAGTTTAGCATAATAATGTTGCGGGCTAGTAAGTTATAATTAGAGTTATGAAAGATTGGCATTAATCTATCATCAATCAACATTATTTGGAATAATGTCGCCAGTACAGTTTGGCATAATCCTGACCCAGCTGAGTCTAAGAAGTAAGGCAATATGGACACGATGCAAGATGCACCGGCATACTAAAAACCGTTCAGTAGTACATAAAAGAAAAGAACATCATACAGATGCATTGTGTTCGACAAGGCACAACCTCCACACAAAAGTGGCTCTAATAATTTTATGACAGATCAACTCAATCAGATGTAATTAGAACAACTACAATATGGGAGTAACGTCTAATTTCATTTGGCCAAAGTTGCACAATAGATTTGGCAGATCTTTTATCAGAGAAATATTACTCGTAAAAGTGCATGAAAAGAAAAACCTGAAAAGTATCAAATCCACAAATTCCTAAAAGTTTATTCCAATAATTTAGTCTAAGGTAATGAGAAGGTGAAGAAAAATATAAGACATATTGCACTGATATGAATGGTAACCAAATAAAGATCTCATTTAGAGTTTGACAAACTTCTAATAAAAGCAGGAGCCAAGATCAAGATATTCAAGGTAACACACACACAACCCCTTTTCATCAGTTTACCCATGAATAAAAGCAATTATAATAGCCATACATCAAGTTTTACTTCATAAAAAGCCTCAACCAGATCCTATGTATAATATACATAGTAAAGGCCTAATCTTTATTTATTCTTTAAGAAATAACTATTGTACAACTCATAGTAATTATTCAAAACAGCAATATTATGAAGGAAAACAACCTACTCATGATTTTTATTAAGTTCTTTAACAATCTTAAATCATCTAGGTGTAGTTTACTCATCATTAGCATAGTTTGAAGTAAAGATTCAATTTTTAACTCATCTACTCATCAAATTCATCATATCAACATACAATCCCTAACATACTTTCTAATCAACAAATCATCACATACAACGTGCTTAGAACAAAAAGAAATCAAATATATGTCACTCACCTTATTGAAGAATCATCCGAAGAAAAATAAGAATTAAGAAAAATCACTCCTTCGCAGGAAAACCAAGATCCGCACTTTAAAACTCCAAGAAAAATAATCATAAGAAAACCCTTCATTTGTGCAGCAAAGAGACGGCTACACTCCGCCCTTAAATAGGCCGCAATATAGGTTGTAGGGTTTTGTAAATAGATTTGCAAAATACATCTTTTAAATATACTTTTACATATATAAATCTCTATACTCGAAAATTAAATAAAACCAACTGAATTGAGATTTAAAACAAAAACAAATAACCTAATAGTCTGCCGACACTGTTTGAAAAATCCAGAAAATGAATTTACACTTTTACCCTTATAAATGGCAAATTTGCAAAAAGATCATATTTTTATCAAAACATGCTAAATAAACCAAATTTATTAAAAAAAGAAGTAAACTCTTTTCCTCTGAATTGACTAGGCATCATACCCAGCTCAAAAATCCGAAAATCTAGAGTTTTTACTCTAAGTGGTAATTTTGCACAAAAGTCCATCTTTTTGTAATATTTTGCAAATTGGTTCAATAATTATCAGAAAAATCCAGAAAATTCACAAATAATATATAATAATAAATAATGATTTTCCATGAAATAATTTTTGATTTTGAACTTCCCAAGAAAACATTTGCACGTATTTTGCAGTGTAAAAAGGTAAATTTCAGAATAATATTTATTAAATCACCAAAAATCATTTTAATTTATTTATAAATCTTTAAAAAATTATTTAAAAAATTTGGGGTATTACATTTATTTCTCTGCTGTATATATCTATATATAAGAATTACATTCTTGGAGGAGAAGAAAGGAGATTGAGAGAAGATTGGGGAGATGAGAGATTTGGGGAATCTGTTTCCTATATATTTGGAAACATAATATACAATTACTATATTTCAACAAAAAGATCCGACATATTTCTTAGTAAAATTCTACCATAGTTAGATCACTGAGTTGTAGCTTAGATGGTAAACGGGTGGGATGGATAAGGGAAATGTCTTAGGTTCGAGAACACATTAACCCTTTATTTAAACAAAAATAAAAAATAAAAAATTCTACCATACAAGTATGCAACAAACTCAAACTCAAACAGTATAATAGTTGTTAATGTGAGAGCTGAATTTTGAAGAAAAATGTTCATGTTGTTGACTCTTAGTTTGGTGTGCACAAATGTGTCTATAAATACTAATAAGTTTAGATTGAGTTATTCAGATTTTCATGATCAAATAATATCCATAAGAGATCCAAGAGAGATTCAAAATATTCAAAGAAGGAAAGTAATAAAGAAAGAATGAGAAATCAAGCAAAAGAAGAAGATATTCAAAAAGAGCAGTTGATTGATTGATTAATGTCCAAGAAAGCTATCAAGACAAGTTGCTATCATTCTATATTTGTGAGATTTAATCAGTATAAATTGATTGATTGATTGATTAGTAATTAGTAAGAATATAAAGTGGATTCGGTATGAACAGCGCGATACCGGTCGACCGCACCGCAGTCGACTGCAACTCACAGTTACGTAAGAAGTAGTCGAACCATCATCTCTCTGCTTTACGTCAGAGAGTTGAACGGTCGACTGCACCGAGATTGCGGTCGACCATACTTTGTGTTGTTCACATTTTTGTAATGATTCGTTTCTAATTTTGATCGATACACTTCCCTGTCTATTTAATTGGACGAACCCACTGTGTATTCTTCACCTATTACTTCTGAGAAAAATCTTCTGAACTAATCTTTCAACAATCAATCCGAGTGTGTGTGATAACTATTTTGTATTCTTCAGTCAGGATCATTAAAGATCTCGAGCTTTTTCTTTTTCTTCCACTTCGGTGAGATTGACGAGACTTGTGTTAGAAGTTCTGTGGGTGTAATAGGTCCCTCGGCCTGAATCCGAGAATCACTGTACAAGGATTTTGAGTATAGTGGAACGCTTGTGGCGGAGAATTTCTACAAGTAGGTGGTGTGGACATAGACCTGAGGTAGGATTGGCATTCGGGTTAACCGGGCCGGGTCGGGTCGGACCCGCCCGGGTTGAAGGTTGACTTGGGTGGGTTCGGGTCGGGTCGGAGGCTTAACCGGGCCGGGCCGGGCCAGGTCAAAGAGCTGAATTCACGACCCGCCCAACCCGTGAACCCTTTCGGGTCCAACCCGGGTCGGTTCGGGTCGGATCGCGGGTTGTCCCGGTTAGAGAGTTAACTTTTTTTTTCTTTTTTTTTTTTGCTTAAAAAAATTAATTTTAATAATAAACATTAAAAATCATAATAATAATAAGATTGAAAGAGTGAAATTGCCAAAAAAATATTATTCATATTATTTCAAGGTATACAAGTTTCACAATTTGTCATAAGAAATAAAGATTTTCTACAAATTTGTTTTATACACTAACAAATTTCTTAATACAATTTCAATTTACTTCAATTTTTCTAATTTGAAATAACAAGCAAAGATTTAATACAATTTTTTATCTATTTACAATTGTCTTCAATTTGATGGCCTTCAATTTGTTGTTGTTGACTTGTTGTTATTGGTCTTGAATTCTTCATTTCGGTTGCTATTGTTGTTGTTGTTGTTTTTGTTCTTCTTCTTCTTCCAGCGAGTTGCTCCCACTTGTGGACGTAGATAATGCTTTTCCTTGTATCCTATCTTCAGCCAGTCTTCTGTACAAACGAGCATCTCTAACGATTGGGGCTTCAAGCGATTCCTATAATTAGTTAGAACATTGACACTTATAGAAAATGCACTTTCAGAAGCAACTGTAGAGACATGAGGAGTTAGTAGATCTTTAGCCATATATTGAAGAATACTATAAGTGTGTTCATGGTCTTTCCACCATTGTAAAATATCTAGTGAAGAACTAAAAGACTCAGAATCTTGTTGGTTATACCAATTTAATTCATTTGGTTGATTAGTCCTAGGTTTTTTTGATTGAATTTGTGCAAGTAAATTAAATGTTCTATAATCAAATTTACTCTTACCCTTACCTTTAGAACTAGCAGAAGAAGAACTAACTATAGAAGTTGTACTACTAGAAGCAAAAGATCTATCATAATAATCATACAAGTTATTTAGTGTAGATTCAAATTTAACTAATAAGAATCGCAATCAATTTATTTATCATCATCACCAAGTAAATTAAAAAACATTTCAATCAAACTCTTCGTACTTTCTAATTTAATACGATGATCCATAACGGTAGCAACACAAAACAACATAGGAGGAGGATTAAAATACTTCAAAAATTTTGTGTAAGCAGGTTTGACAATATCACCAACAAAAGCATCATCTAACATTTCTTTAAAAGTTTGCATCATAGTAACTATTGAAATAAAAATGCTACTAGAAGTAGATTCATATGATTTTGAAATTTTGAAAGTTACGGTTTTAAAAGGTTCTAAAAACATCAACAAAGATTCGGCAAAATACCAATCGGGGGAGTCATTTCAAAATTTGGCATATTTTTTGCGATACAAAAATTATTTATACATGCTTTATATTCGGTAACAACCTGTAGTAAATCAAAAGTAGAGTTCCATCGGTGTTTAACATCCTTTGGAAATTTTCTAAAAGGTACTTTTGAAATCCTACACCAATTTTTCCATTCTTGTAATGTAGTGCCACTTAATGCAATAAAATGTACACAATTTCTAATTTTAAATATATATGGTTCTGTTAGTTTTAATGCATCTTGAACACATCAATTTAAAATATGACATGCACATCTAACTTGAAAAATATTGTCAGATGGAGGGTTTAATGCGGTTTTTAAAATACTAATTGATGCATTGTTGTTAGATGCATTATCAAAACTAATACACATAATTTTATCGCGAATATGAAAAACATCACAAATTTCTAAAATACGGTTTGCTTATTTCAATGCCACTATGGGGATAGGGCAACACGGCAAGTGATATGATTCTTTTTTGAAGAATCCAATCACTGTTGATCCAATGACAGGTTATTCCCATTATTGGAATATTGTTGTAACCCATCCAACAATCCGAAGTTAAACTAACTTTACAAGTTAAGCTCCATAAAATTGCAATCAAAGCGTCCTTCATTTCATTGTATATTTTAAAACAATCCTATTTGCAAGTATTTCTAGGGATTCTTCTAAAATGAGGGTTTAAGGCGGTTTGATTAAAATTTTCCAAGTCCCTACTCTCGGGATAGGAAAATGGTAACTCTTCCTTTATTAATAATCGGGCCATTTTCCGACGAACAAGATCGAGATCATAAGGGTGGCTATCAACTAGACCGGTCCTAGGGTGGATTTTTTGTTGGCCGGGTAGGTCAACAAGAAGTTCTTTATGCACACTTAGGATGTGTCGCTTAATTGTACCCGTGCCCTCACCCCTCTTCCATTTGTATTGCATAGAACATGTTTTACAAACTTTCAAACCTACACCCGAAAAATTTTCGTCTGGAATATAATCGTAAAATTTATGCCAATCACTACTTTTCCCTCTACTTTTCCTACCACTAGCAGGTTGTGTTGTTTCGGTTGCTTGTTGTTGTGGTTCTTCTTCTAATTGTATGTCTCCTACAAACTCATCGTGTGTACCCCATTGTTGGGTAGGAGGATCATGGTACTCTTCGGCGGGCTCATTATGTGGGATAATTAGTGGCCTACGGAAAGTGCCGATGGAATCTTGTCCACTTTGGCTACGACCGCTACCGCGTGATCTAGACATGTTGATATGTAGTAGTATATGTAAAAAAAATGAACAATGTAGGGGCAAAAAGTTACCAAAAAAATCTAGAAAACAAGAGGATTGTGAGAGAGAAGATAAAAAAATCAACAAACAAATAAGATACTAAAAATTATAACTACAAACAAAATAAAAATAGAAGAAGAGGGATATGAAATTTTGATACCGTTCACCGTGGTTACACGTATATAAAAAAACCGCTAAAAAAAGAATAGAAGTAGAAGTAGAAATCCGGAATTGAAGACTCGAGGAGTGCTTGGAGGAGAGTTGAAGACTTGATCACTTGGACTTGGAGGAGAGTTGAAGACTTGAAGACGTTGTTGAATTTTGAGTTCGATATGATCGAAATTTGATCGTGTATATATCTTGCTACCTTGTTTGTTCAATTGTTCACAAATTGAAATGAATTGAGTAATAATAGTAGAGAGAGTAAGAGAGTAAGGTGTGAATCGTTTGTTTGAGTTTTGGGGGTATTTATAGGGTAAAAAATACCAAAAACAAAAAACAAAAAAAGCACCAAAAACGGCTAGAAAAGCCGTTCCAACGGCTCTCGGGTGAACAGTAGCGGTCTGTAACACCCCACAAAATAAAATTATTTATTTTGCATTATTCAATAATATTTTTTGATAAAGTTAACTATTTTGACTATTTTCTTGAAATTGCAATTTTGCACGTGCAACACACATGCAAAGTTATGAATTTTGAATTCTTGAAATTTTATTGCTAATGATTGATTTTCCTTATTTATTTATGATATTTTAATTTTCAGATTTAATTGAATTTATTTGACTATTTTATGAATTTCTCAATTTTACACATGCAAAACATGTTCAAATATTTCTTGGGGGTGCAAATCTCCACTTTTATATTTCTGGATACTTTCTCCTATTTATAGTTAAGTATATCCTAAAATTTGAAATTTTTCTGAATAAAGAAACTATTTTTGTAAATACTTCGAAAACGAGGGGCTTTTATGTAAAAAGCCATTTGGATCTCAAACAAATAATGAAAATGTGTTTTTACTAATTTTTGGGCTTGCCATGGTTATCATTGAAAATAAAATCTATTTAAGTTTTATTTAGAGTTGATTTGGTAAAGATTTAAACAAATATGGTGTTTTTGCAAATATGGAATTTTAGTGGATCTTGTGCAAATACTTTCTTGGCAAGTTCAAACTCAAAAATTATTTTTGGAAAACTAATTATTTATTATTAGATATTGTTTCTAATTTTTCTGGATTTTTACGAATATTTTATGACATATTTGCAAATATTATAAAAAGAGGGTTTTTTGTGCAAAATTACCACTTTTTGTACAAATCCGAATTTTTTTAATTTTTGGGCTATGCTTGATGGTTGGATAACTCAGTAGTAAAAATATTTGGTTTTATTTTAATTTATTTAACTTATTTAACTACTTTATTAAAGAAAGGTTTATATGTAAAATAATAATTTGTTAAGGGATGTTTCCATAAACTTGTAAAACCCTAAAAACTCCATATTTCGGCCTATAAAATATCACCTACAGCCATCCCTCTCCTCTGCAAAAACAAAATATATTTTTACTATTGGTTTTCTTGGAGTTTGAAGCGATGATTTTTGATTTTGCAAAAGAAATGCTTTTTCTCATTCTTTATTAATTCGGTTGATTTCTTCAATAAGGTGAGTGGCTTAGTTTTGTTTTATTATTGTTCTAAGCATGTTGTATGTGTTGATCTTAGTAAGTATATTAGAAGATGTGAAAGTATGGTGAATTTTTATAAATAGATGGATTAAAGGTTGAATCTTTTATTGAAACTAAACTATTGATAATCAAAAGTTGAATTTTTATAAATAGATGGAAGATTTGCTCTCTAGCGTGGTGCACTAGCCCTATTCCCTCTTCTTTAGAATCTATTTGGTCCGCTAAGCCTTTGAATATAGTGCATCGTAGCGCTTGGATCTTATTGGTTCATATCATCATTTGGGTCATTTGGAAAGAGAGGAACACTAGAGTGTTCCAACATCGCTCATCGCCTACAAGTTCCCTGATTGATGACTTGTTATATTTATTCAACCTCTGGATTCCGAAGTCGAAACCCGTAGACTATATTTCCTTTGCTAAACAAAGAATATGTGATGCTTTTCTCTGTCTCAGCACCCTTCATGCTTTATAATTGATTGCTGTTCTGTTTATGGGCTCATCGTTCATCTTTTTCCCCCTCTTGTTTGCAGGTTTGAGGATTCCCTAGGGAATTTGCTGGCTATGCTTTTGTGGTTTGGTGGGTCTGTTGCTTTATCTTTGGGATGCTTTGGCTATTTGGTGTTTTATCAAGCATTTTTGGTTACTCATTTTATCCACCTCCTGGCTTCCTATTTTGGACTGAAGCATGCTCTTCTCGGTCTTGGCTACGATGTTTTGATCAGTTATTATTACAATGCTCCATCTCTATGTTCTTCTTTATCTTGTTACTATATTTTTCTGTTGTTCTGTGGAACTATGCTTCTTTGTTCTCTGTTTGCCCATAAGTGGTTTTAGCTGTTTGTCTTGTGGTTTCTGATGGGTTTGTAGTTGTTTATCTTCATGATATATGGGGCGTTCTGATGGGTCTATGATGATGGATTGATTGTTTTTTGACTATGATTGCGATTCTCAGATCGCTCTATTCTTCTGAGTGCTAGTTTTACTGTGCTGATATTATGTTGTAATTTGGTTTCTTGGCTGCGGCCGGAGTTACCAGTTTGCTCTGGTATTGTTTGTGAGAGCATTTGTTGTGTGATGGAATTCTTTCCTCACTGTTGCTGTCTGGTTATCTTTTTTTTCTCTTTGTTGGCTTGTCTCTCATTCCACAAGGGGACTCCACACTTAAGGTTTACAAGTTGTGGCGGCTAGCTCATCGAGCTTCTGGAGGTGGCTGTATGCCGCTGTGCTTGCCGTAGCATGCTTCCTTCATTGCTGCTCGCGGGAAGTTTTTCTGCTTGGTCCTGGAGATGTTCCTATCAGCCTGCTTTGGTCTACTTTTAGCCGGATTCGCTCTTTGTCCCAAGCCAGGAGCCTCTTCTATCAGGGTGGAAGGAGCCAGCGTTGTTTGCATCCTCGCAGGCCCTTGGTTGTCGCTGCGTTGTTCCCCGGTCCCCTAGATTATTTGTTTTCTGGCTTCAGATTGTTGTTGTCCTTTTTTCCGCTCTCTGTATGATTATGGTAGTTTAGCTCCTTCATTTTACGGCTTGTAAAATTCCGATTTTTATTATTAATAATATTTTTGCGTGATGGCTGGGGTCGCAAGATCCTATCCGATTCATAAAAAAAAAACCCTAATTTGATGACTTGTGATTATTAAAGAACCTAATAGAGATCATGAGTAGGATGTTTACAATTGTTTTGTTGCTGTTGTGAATATATACAATGAGTGGTGTAATGTTATTGTATAAAAAATAAATGAGTTTGAACAAGGGGGAGATTTGTTCTGTTGATATACACATACACCCACTGTTGATGCCCCAAACTTGCTAATTTGTTCTTATAATTGCTTATAAACATGATGGAACTGATATAGATGATTGGGGGTATGTATATAATAAGTTTTGAAGTAAAAGGAACAAGCTTGAGTGAAAGAAGAAAGATTTCCTTTCGGTATGTGTGTGTGCATGTTTTAGTGAATTTTGGGCAATTTGAGGACTGAGTATGTTTTGCCCATTGCAATCTTGATCTAATATATATATATATATATATATATATATATATATATATATACACACACACTTATACACTACTTTTAACATGAAAGGAATTTTCTTGCTACTGTTAATACCTATATGAGTAAGTATATACAAGCACCGATGGTAATCACCTATGCATATGCATACACATTCTACTTTACTGACCTTTGAAGAACTTGAGGAAAATCTCAATTAAGAACCTGATAGGTTTGGTATGCTTTTAAATAACCCTTATATGTTATATTGGAGGTGAGGGATACTCTCAGGAAATTAGCATTTGAATTTTCAAGGCCTAATTGAGTATCAGTCGGATACATGCACAAAAGAAGCCCAACCTGGGTATACAGCAGGTTAGTTCATACCTATATGAGCATATATATATATATAGATATAGAATTTGACACTTTAGAGTTTGTATACTGATGCTTTGACGACCTAATTTACTTTATCGATTATTAAGGACCAATTTATAGTTTGAATTATATGGTGAGTTGGGTATAAAGATCTTAAGCTGTAGATTGCTGCAGATTGCTGCTGCATCTGTTGTGCAGGTGCACACATGAGCAAACCCATATCCTTATACACCTCCAGTATATGTGTTTAAGTAGTAGTTGAGTGTCGTGTTTAGTAGTCTTTGTGTAGGCATTGGAGGCATTTCTACCTTATGCTTACTGCATTTCAGCAAAAGAAGATTTCCTATACCATATATATGTATTTACTCCAACCTCATGTCAGTATATCAGATACAAACATATACACACTATTATGTATCAGTTATATGAATTGTCTGCATATACACCTTATATTAGTACTTCTTTTATGTACCAGATGTTTTTATTTTAGCTGCATATATACTTCAAATCAGTAAAGAGGGTCATCTTTTATATAATCTGCATATGGTCAATTCTGTATACCTGCATATGATAAATTTCTACACCTGCATATGGTGCATCTTCCATATGCACTGCATTTACTTAACTTCAACAAAAGTGCATTTTATATACATCTGCATATGACCATTTCCTATATATCAGCTATAGATATATATATACACATGTTTCATTTCAATAAAGATCTTCTTTTCTATGTAATCTGCCTACTTCAATTCAGTGAGAGGGGTTTTTCTATACACTTTATGTACACACAAATGTTTCACCTCAGTAAAGAAAGACTCTTCTATATATATCATAGATATAAACATACATACACTTCATTTCAGTACAAAGAGTTTTCTATATATATTATATACATATACAGATGCTTCATTTTTCCTTTATATCTGCATATAGTCAAGAGCTGCATTTTATTAAAAGGGAATTATATACACATTCTGCATACTTTATTTAAAGAGGTCTTATATATATATGTATATATATTCTTATACAATCAATATGAATGAATGACTTTATTTCTCACTATGAGTAGTTAACAATGAAATAAAATGAAGAGATTATAAAGAAAGATTAATTTTGTGTTGATGGTTGAGTTGTGAATCTCTAGGAGTTGAGTGGGAGTCCTGTGAACCGGCATATGAGATTTTGTTGATTTAGACCAGTTGGGTCTTGGGGTTCTTGTTGTGAATTTGGGTCAGGATACACTAACTCTAGAGATGAGGATTGTGTTTTAATAATAACCAACTTAAGGATAGGCACTAGTGGAGATGTGATGGAACTTGGGAAACATAAGTATATGCTCTTGGTTTTGTTAGTCCAACGAATGCATTCCAGAACTGTTTGTTGTTCTGTCTCGAGAGCACATTTGTATGTTCACTTGTCGAGGGTCTGCAGACCTATTCACGAAGCATGCAAGGTGCATTCGCGTGTCGAGGGTCGGCGGGCCTATTCACGGGATGTACCTGGTGTATCTGCACGTCGAGGGCCTCGCAAGCCTATTCATGGGGTATTGTGGGATGCATAGAATTCGACAAGTATGCATTAGAAAGCCAACATATAGCATTGATATTTTCTTGACTTGATTTTATGCATGTTGTTTTCTGCTTTTCTACACTTGACACTTAGTTAAGTTTCACTTGATGTTTTTATGTTTTATTTATTATTATTTCTTATTTCATTTACTCGACTGTTGATACATGTTGTTTAAGACTTTATCCTTTATATTTTATTTATGTTGCTTTTCTTTTGATGTCACTCACACCGTTATGGCTGACCCCTGTAGTTTTGGGGTTAGGGTTATCTCTAGCCTCATGTTTTACATGTAGGTGCTATTAGCTTGGGATTGGATGCTTGTGGTAGAATGATAATAGAGCTTATGTGAATTGTAAAATGTGTTGTAAAAGAAAGAAATTGTAATTCAATGTGTTTTTTTTTTCGCTGTGCTTTGTAAACAATTGATGTAATAAAAAGTTTTAAATTTCCCTATATTTGGTTGCTATGTTTATGATTACATTGAAGTTGATTCTGGAATTGTGCCACGCATTACTGACATATTATATTGAAAATTCAGGGCGCTATACGGTCAGCGACTGTTGGACCCGCGGGTCAACGATCGACCCAGAGCGGGTCGAATGTTTCAAACGGTTCGCAACCCACGGGTTGGGGGGTGGGTTGGCTTCTTTTTCGCGGGTTACCGGGCCAGGTTATATGGGTTGGATTCGCGCAACCCGGGATGACCTGTTAATGTTAACGGGTTCGCCCCGAACCCGAACCATGGTTTCGCGGGCCGGGTTAAACGGGCGGGTGGCGGGCAGTTCGTGGGTTGACCCGACCCGTTTGCCATCCCTAACCTGAGGTTCGAACCACGTTACATCGCTGCGTCACTTTTGCTATCTGCGTTTGCTCTTCTTAACTCTTT
Source organism: Hemerocallis citrina (assembly GCA_017893485.1). Taxonomy (NCBI): domain Eukaryota; kingdom Viridiplantae; phylum Streptophyta; class Magnoliopsida; order Asparagales; family Asphodelaceae; genus Hemerocallis; species Hemerocallis citrina. The sequence goes on from CM030367.1 coordinate 47,411,517, forward strand.
TTATTTACTCTGCACTTTATTTTAGTTTATTTTTATTTTGCACAATCACTCTATTCACCCCCAGGGTGATTTACACATGTGGGAACATTAAGGGTGTGTTTGGATAGATTTTTTAAGCCTATTTTTTAGTTTTTTTTTAAAAAAAACTGGGAAATGGTGTTTGGATATGGGTTTTTTGCAAACCGTTTTTGCAAATGCATTTCCCAAAATCATCCCGCATTGTTCACCCCTTTTCTCCCTTTTCTCCTATCTCCCGCCCTGTTCTTCAACTCCTCTACCTCGTGTGATGCTTCCTCGCCTCTCTGCCAGTCACCGCCTCCGTTACTCCTCCTCGTTAGCAAGTCGCAGATCCCCGAAGCACCACCGCCTCCTCAACCCCCGCTCAACCTCAGTCCTCGTCGAGTCACCATTGTCGAAGCCCCGAACCTCTGTCTCCTTCGTGTCAGTTCTCGTTGAACCCATCTTCCAGCTCCGAACTCATCCCCTACCTTCTTCCAATGGGTTGGCGCCGAAACCCATTGTAGCTCGCACCCATCGTCGATCCTTACCGCTCGAGCCCACGTCAAGCCTCCTTCGTATACTGCTCCTTGTCGAGTGCCGCCGCTCCCCACCGTCGCACGACAACGCTCCACCTCATCTTCACCCCTCATCGTCAAGTCGACCTACCATTGCCGCGCGCTATCTCGCAGTCTTCCTCTGCCTCAATTCGCGACCACCCCAGTCGTCTTCAACCTCGGATCCCCAAGCCCCTCAGTCTCCGCTACTCCTCCTCGTCCTCGACTTCGTCCCTGCCATCTGTCATTCCCTCGACGTCAAGTCGCGACCACTCACAGATCCCCGAAGCTCCTCCACTACTACGATCCTCCCCCTCCTCTGTTTCGCTCCCCAAAATAGAGCACCGATCGTTCCGCCGTCCTCGTCGCTGCGTCTCTTCCTGAACGCCAGCGCCTCGCCGTCAGCGATCGGTCGCCTTTGTCGCATCGCAGTCGCCAGCCTTCGTCCCGTCGCAGTCACTCCTCTCTCTCTCTCTCTCTCTCTCTCGAAGTGAGGAAGGAGAAGAAGCACAGTGGGTGAAGTTTGCTGTTTTACCTGAGGCGATCTGAGTTGCTATTTTGTGAGTGGTTGTTTTGGCTGTTTGCTGTGTTGTGGGGCCCAGTTGTGTCTAAAGTTTTATACTCTTTTTTTTTTTTACCAAACGCTTCTCATTTTCAGAAAACTGTTTTCAGAACAACAAACCAAACACAACCTAAAAGTCTGGGATAAAGGTTTGCGGTTCTTGTTGTTGCTCCTGCCACATTATTTACAAATTTGCATGCAATTATAAATCCCAACTTTTTAGAGGCTGGTTTCGGAAGAAGTATAGTTTCCATAATAATATAAAAAAAGATATCGTATGCGAGAGAGAAACAGAGAGATGAAGAATTTTAAATTAATGTATTCAACTGGTGCGGCAGGAAATGAGAAGCAGATCTCAGCAATCAGGAGCAATATCGTACGAAATATGACCCTGGAGTATAATAAACCAGTGGTAACTCTGCAAAACCAAAAAGAATTCAAATAATTAATCTTAAAAGTTCAGATGAAATTACTGAAAAGCTGGAGCTAGCAAGCCAGCCATGCCATTTCTTCAGGGTTTCCAATATGAATCTGTACAAGCTTGAGACATGGTCCAATCAGGATGCTCAAGTAAGTTTCGGAATAGTTCCACCAAGAAATCCACTGCCCTGAATTAAGTATGTCACTTGAATTTAAGATGTACTCAAGAACAATATTTGAAAAAGAGATGAACTACAGGGACTAAACATTGTAGCACCTTGTTAACCAAAGAAGCCCATTGGTGCAGCTCAAAGAAGTTTTTGCTGTTTTGGATTCAACTTCTTCTTGCACCATACTGTACAGGTACTCAAAGAAGCCCAGTGGTAACTCTGCAAAACCAAAAAGAATTCAAATAATTAATCTTAAAAGTTCAGATGAAATTACTGAAAAGCTGGAGCTAGCAAGCCAGCCATGCCATTTCTTCAGGGTTTCCTATATGAATCTGTACAAGCTTGAGACATGGTCCAATCAGGATGCTCAAGTAAGTCTCGGAATAGTTCCACCAAGAAATCCACTGCCCTGAATTAAAAGTATATCACTTGAATTTAAGATGTACTCAAGAACAATATTTGAAAAAGAGATGGACTACAGGGACTAAACATTGTAGCACCTTGTTAACCAAAGAAGCCCATTGGTGCAGCTCAAAGAAGCTTTTGCTGTTTTGGATTCAACTTCTTCTTGCACCATACTGTACAGGTGCTCGTATTTGGAAGGATTGGAAGAATATTTGGTTTCAAGCCTCTGCAGAAAAACGGGAAACATAAAAAGTTGATTGAGACCATCTAAAATGAAGAAGGATAATATAGGTTGGTTAATAACATAGTATGCCTATTTAAAAACAAAGACATCACAAGATTTTCCTCGCAAACTTGCAGTACTCTAGTATTCTGAAAGACTGGTAAATAGAATATTTGATCCGATAAACTGCTCATAAGAAATAATTGAAAGAGAAATAGACTGACATCTCTCCCTAGTGCAGCAAAAAAATTAGAAGTCCTACCAATGAACTACCCCCAATGTCAGACTTCACAATTGCCATAGCGTCTCCAAACTTATCTGAAAAATAAACATGCAACCTCAAATCAATACCATCAGAATCACAGAAAGAATAAATTTTGTGAATCAGTTATCAAGAAGTAGAAATTCCATGTATTCTAAGATATTACATCCATACTTCACAATAAAAAGGAAAAAGAAAGGCTAAACGGAAAAAAAAAAAAACAGCTATTTAGAGGTCTTAAATTTACAAGTTATACTGCTCCTGTGCTCTGTTGATCCAGACTAGCGGATTTAGACCTTATGTACTTCAAATTTTCGTATTCTATCTACTTTGGCAGTTGTGAAAGTCTCCCGCCAACAATTAACGTTGAGACCCTCATGGGAGAGGTCATGTGCATGAAGTTGAGGATTGCCCATAAAACCAAGGGGCAGTGTGTCGCTACAGCTAGTCATGGAATTCCGTGTTGTTGGAAGGAGAGGAATACTAGAATTTCCAAAGTAACTGATGCGGTTTGTTTTGGGGGGTGGCTGCACCAGGTGTGAGTTCTCTCAATTTATAAAGTGGAAGCTCCGGTACCGGCTATACGCCCGACCCTCAGCTGAGGGAACGGCTCGGGAGTAGGCGGGAGTGAGGTGGAGGTCGGATGCTTGACTCGGATCTGGAGGTCGGAAGTCTCATGTACCTACACTCGGCCTAGGAACACCGGGTTGATCTCGGTGGTAGGCCCTCCGACGGTCTAGTTAGTCGCTGAAGAGTAACAGTAACTAGGATTTTTAGAGGGGAAAGATTGATTACCTATGGAGGTGGGAGAGCGTCTGGCATTTATAGGCAGTGCAAAGTGGGTCTGGACCCATTTGAGTCAGGTCTGGACCCGTTTGCCAGTGGGTCTGACGTGGCAGAAGCCCATGAGGCTTAGGGCTGACGTGGCAGACCTAATGATCAGGGGTGAGCAGTTTTTGAGGGGATCCTGTGAGCCCAGGAGGGACCACGTCATCTGACCCATATCAGGAGCCCACCACTCTTGGAGGGCTGGGTAGTCCAACTGTGTAGGAGTGGTTTTTTGCCTGTAGGAAGAGCGGGGTGGTGTGTACGGCAAAAAACGGAATCTGTATCTTCCCGAAGAGGTCAGCAGGGTAGGATGAAGGGGATTCCCTCTTGGAGTCACGGGGGGTGCCGGGTGCAGAAGAGTCGGAGCTCAGTTTGCCGAGCGTCGAGGGTCGAGAGACGAACCCCCTCGCTTGTTGGAAAAGCAAGGGGACGTCGAGATCTTAGGGAGTAGGAGGTCGCTTCCGAGCGTCGAGGGTTAGGAGACGATCCCCCTCACTTGTTGGAAAAGCAAGGGAACATCGAGATCTGTGGGGCGTGAGGTCAGTTTGACGAGCGTAGAGGGTCGGTAGACGAGCCCCCTCACTTGTTGGAAAAGCAAAGGAAAGTCGAGATCTGTGGAGTAGGAGGTCTTCTTTCCGAGCATCGAAGGTCGGGAGACAAACCCCCTCGCTCGTTGGGGGATAATTTGGGGCTCGCGGTGACATCCGAGCGTCGACCCCCAAGCCGTTGAAAGAAACTTTTTGGGGCTCGCGGTGATATCCGAGCGTCGACCCCTAAGCCGTTGAGAGAAACTTTTTGGGGCTCACATGACATCCAAGTGTCGACCCCCAAGCCGTTGAGAAAAAGTTTTTGGGGCTCGCGGTGACATCCGAGTGTCGACCCCCAAGCCATTGAGAGAAACTTTTTGGGGCTCGCGGTGACATCTGAGCGTCGACCCCTAAGCCATTGAAAGAAACTTTTTGGGACTCACGGTGATATCCCAGCGTCGACCCCCAAGCCGTTGATAGAAACTTTTTGGGGCTTGCTGTGACCTCCGAGCATCGGCTCCCAAGCCGTTGAGAGAAACTTTTTGGGACTCGCGGTAACATTCGAGCATCGAACCCCAAGCCCTTGAGAGAAACTTTTTCGGGCTCACAGTGACATCCGAGCGTCGACCCCCAAGCCGTTCAGAGAAACTTTTTGGGGCTCGCAGTGACATCCGAGCATCGACCCCCAAGCTGTTGAGGGAAACTTTTTATGGCTCGCGGTGACATTAGAGCGTCGACCCTTAAGAGAAAGAGGTGAAGTACTCGAGAAGTTTGACCCCGCGTATTGAGCCGCCACGTTGGTTGACAGGGACGGGGGTAACAAGGTAAATTTGCGCTTTAGGCTGACGTCATCAAGTTCTTAGTGGCCGTTAGATCTTGATGATGAAGATCAAATGACCAGATCTCTTTGCGGAATTTCAGGAGTCTCATCTCCGCTTATAAATTCCCCTCCCTACCCCTCATTTTTTTACTTTGCTTTTACTCTTTTGCCAACAGAAATTTCTTTGCAAGCTGCCAGCGACTGCTTTTCGCTCATCTTCACGTTCTCCGGTGAAACAGGTTATTATTCTTGTTTTAAAATGTCACGCTTTCAGTCCGGCTCCGAGGCAGGCACTTCAGGTCGTGCCGAGGAGGAAGTTCACTCGTCTTCGATATCTTGGTCATCGGATGACTTTCAAGTGAAGGAGGAGGTTCTATCGGTTGGAGGGTCGGGAGATGAGGCTGTTGTGGTCTATAACGTGGCTCTTTCACGAGTTTGGGGACCAGAAGGGTTGCCTGTTGAGCAGAGCGAGCATGAGGGAGACTTTGAGGAGGAGTTTTTTGACAAGGAGAATGAGCCCGGGGAAGGAGGCCCAGAAGAAGAGGAGCAGGTTGAGGAGGGTGATGGTCAGAAGGGGTCCGAACAAGGAACTGAAGGAAGTAGCGATCATGGCGAGGTCGGAGGGACCGCGAAAGAGGTAGATGAGGAGGAGACAGACCTCCCACCGTTACCACCCCTAGCAACCCCTTCCCCTGATAGGAAGCCTCACCCCCGAAGGAGGAAGAGGAAGTGGATACGGCCCGACAGTCCGGCCGAGAAGGACAAATAAGAATATGGCTCCGGGTTCAACTACCCCCATCTTTCCAGCAAAAATTCAGGGTCAATCAGGATGTAACCTGACGACGTGGAGGATCTTCTGGCGTACACTTCACTGCTGTGGGAAGAGGGCTGGTCCATTTGAGGGTGGCTTACTTTATTCCGCAAGAATTCGAGCTACTTGTGTCGAACCCAGGAATCTGCCCGACCATCGTGCTAAAGTCGAGCTTCTGTATGTTCCTTGAGGACGCTTTTATCTCGGGGTTAAGACTTCCGCTGCATTTGTTCATCAAGAGGATGCTAAACTAGGGGAGCTGAGCCCCATGCAGTACGGTCCCAATTCTTGGAAACACTTAGTGTGTTTTATTTTAAAGTGTCAGGAGAAAGGGATCACGTCGAGGCTAACATATTTCCACGCCATCCTGAGGATGAGCTCGCTCGGGGACCAGGAGGGGATTTTTTATCTCTCCCCACACCCTCATAAGAGAATGATGCACGGACACCCGGACTCTATAAAGGGGTGGAAGGAGAAGTACTTCATAGTCCGAAGCGAGAAACCTTGGGAAATTCCCACAGTTTGAAATTTTGGAAAGCCGAACCACAAGCCGCCGAAGTGAAGAGACTTGACAGGCCACGAAATGGGATTGCATGAACCTGGTGGTGGAGATGGCCGATACGTCTTACATGCGGTTCGCACAGGCCCACCTCGCGGTAAGTCTTCCCTTTGTGTTTTTGGCTTGGCTTGCAAAGAATTCTTCAAACTTGATTCTCCTCGGCCAGGCGATGTAGCATGCGCAGCACTTTCATAAGTGCCTTGAGAAGAAGATCATGGTCGAGAAGAAGAATGCCGAGTGGTATCTTCGGAAAGCCACCCAGCTGAAGGACGAGCTGACCCAGTGGTATCTTCGGAAAGCCACCCAGCTGAAGGACGAGCTGACCCAGTGGTATCTTCGGAAAGCCACCCAGTGAACTACTTCATGAACAAGTCTAGAGAGCTTAGCCTGGAGATCGCTCGCCTAAAGAAGGCCATAGCCGACGGGGACTGGTGGGCAGTTGAGACGAACTGGTCGATCTCGGATCCTCGAGTGGGCGATTGGCTTCGAAGTCTTTTCTTTGTGAGGCTGTTGTAGAGAAAGAGTTGGAGATCCGTAGGCTAAAGCTCATGCTAGGCGCTGGTCTGGTCGGGGAGGCGAGCAATTCCGTGTTGGGACCTTCTCCGACTTTTTTCTTGGAGACGGCCCAGCTTGTCGACGCGCAGAGCTCCGTTGCCGGGGTAACCTCACTGGTCGAACCAGCTGACTACATGAAGGATCCCGTGGGAAGCACCGAGTTTGAGTTTTAAGCCGAGCGATTAGCGATTTATAAACTTTTCATTGTATTGTGTGGCCGTTTCTGGCGCTCTATGAGTAATAAAAACTTCGACTTCTTTTCTTTGATAATTTGTTAAGCGAGACCGGTAGGATCGTAGCCTGAGGCCCTTGTTGAGTGGGGCTTCGCTTCAGGTCGGCGCCGAGGTCGGAGCTACACTTGGGAGCCGAACCGCTACGCTTCACAGGTAGCCTTCAACAAAAGACATTTCATCTTCCAGTAAAAGTTAATGGTGATGCTTCACCTTCTGCCGTTTGGACTTCCCGATGTCATTGATGAGTTGCTCAGGGGGCTATATAATCTCCACCTCCTCATCGCTTTTTCACCAGCAACTGGTGGTGACTCATCTGCCACCTGCTGACAATTCGGGGTTTCTGCTCCGAGGGTCATTGGCCCCGACCTGTTAGCGGGTGAGAGGTGGGTCGACCCCGGAGGTGGGATTCGAGTGCCTGCCGAAGGTGGGCACCCATAAGTGGAATTTTTGGCTGAGAGTTCCGTTTCGGTGGCTCCCTGCCACCCTCGAACAATTCAGGGTTTTGTCTTTGGGGGCCGTAAACCCCGAGTTGTTCTTGGGTGAGAGGCGGGTCAACCAATCGGTCCGAGAGCTCGATGAGAATCCTGGGTCAGTGGCTCCCCTGCTGCCCTCGAACAATTCGGGGTTTTGGCTTTGGAAGCCGTAAATCCCGAGTTGTTCGTGGGTGAGAGGTGGGTCAACCGGCGGTCCGGGGCTCGGGGCGTTTTCCGTCGGCGAGCGCCCTAAATCTTTAATGAAATTTTTTAGGATGGGCGTGGTTCAAGGTCTTCGCTGAGAGTAAAGGTTATATGGCTTGAAAAAGCCAAGGCCTTGCTCGAGGTCGACACCGAGCCCTCATGTGCACTCCTTGGTAGATAGTACGAGTGTAGCGGGAGGTCATCGACGAGCGAATAGGCTGCAGGGCTTAAAAAAGTCCAAGCCATGCTCGAGGTCAATACCGAGTCTCCATATCTTAGAGAAGCTAGTAATGAGCGTAGCTGCAGGTCATCACCGAGCGTAAAGGTTGCATGGCTTGAAAAAGCTATGGCCTTGCTCGAGGTCGACGTCGAGCTCCTATACCTGTTCTCAGGTAGATAGTACGGGTGTGGCTGGCGGTCATCGCCGAGCGCATAGGCTGCAGGGCTTGAATAAGCCCAAGCCATGATCGAGGTCGATGCTGAGCCCCCATACCTTAGAGAAGCCTGTTATGAGCGTAGCTGCAGGTCGTCACCGAGCGTAAAGGTCATATGGCTTGAAAAAGCCAACTCCTTGCTCGAGATCGACGCTGAGCTCTTAGACCTATTCTCGGGTAGATAGTATAGGTGTGGTTGGTGGTCATCACTGAGCGCATAGGCTGTAAGGCTTGAACAATCCCAATCCATGCTCGAGGTCAATACCGAGCCCACATACCTTAGAAAAGCCCATTATGAGCATAGGTGCAGGTCGTCGCCGAGCGTAAAGGTCATATGGCTTGAAAAAGCCAACTCCTTGCTCGAGGTTGACGCCAAGCTCCCAGACCTGTTCTCAGGTAGATAATACGGGCGTGGCTGGTGGTCATCGCCAAGCGCATAGGCTGCAGGGCTTGAACAAGCCCAAGCCATGCTCGAGGTCGATGCTGAGCCCCCATACCTTAGAGATGACTTTTTGCAGCTCGCGGTGTCGTCCGAGCGCCGAGCCCCAAGCTTGTAAGGGAAGCTTTTTGTGGCTCACGGTTCCTTCTAAAGGCCGAGCCCGAGACTTGTAAGGGAAGCTTTTTGTGGCTTGCGGTTCCTTCCGAAGGTCGAGCCCGAGACTTGTTTTTTAAGAAAGCTAATACGAAGTCGAAGCTTGTTTTATGAAAGCTGGCATAATTACAACATATTTGACTTTACAAAACAAGGCACGACATGCCGATTACATTTTTATAATTTACATGGGGGTTTCTGTAGAGGCTAATCCTCCCCTTCGAGGAATTTGATGAGGTGCTCTGTGTTCCAGAGCCTTTTGACAGCCTTGCCCTCCGGATCAGTGAGGCGATATGTGCCCAGGTGTACAACCTCAGAAACTTTGTACGGACCTTCCCAGTTTGGGGCCAGTTTTCTCTTTTGGCCGGGGTTAGATACTGTTACCGCTGATTTCGGTGTGGGGGTAAACAGATAGAATTTGTAGGTCCGAGAAAAACCTGAACAGTTGACTCAGCCTTCTTGCTCCCGCCGCAACCTGCAAGGAAGTGCGAGACACCGGGGTTGATTCCGGCGACGCACCCTCCGACGCTCTTGTCAGTAATCAGAAAAAGATTAAGAAAGAGCTTAAGTGGTGAAGAAGTGATTAACCTGGTCATGGTGGTAGAGGGGTGATATTTATAGTCGCCTTTGGAACGGTTAGGGGCCTGATTTCCTGCTTAACAGCAAGGAGGAAAATCCTCCCATTCTGTTTTGGGAAATTAGCCCATGATTCCCGGTGGGAGCAAATCAGGGCTGTTGATTTGGCTAAATCAGGGATCCTGATTTGCCCCTTGTTGATTTGGGTTTGCCTTGGGTCGGGACCCGAACCCAACAGGTGTGGATCCGTTCGCGGGTTATTGGATCTGTGAGAGGAAGATCCAGTACCCACCTTGGGTCCACTTGAATGTGAAATTACTGTTTTACCCCCGAACATCAAGATTCGTGCCCAATCTGGACGGCTCCGATTTAACCCCATTTTTAGCCATATCACGAGCCCCCCACTCCTAAAGACTGAGCGTGATCAGACTTTGAGGGGTAGTTTAACTGTTTTAGTGGCTGGTGGAGTTGTATCGGTGTCTGAATGGAGGATTTCGAATCTCGAAGGGGGTAGTGAGGTAATTTTTTGATGCCGCTTGCTGTTCTCTGGTCACATCGGGTATTTGAGGGTTTTTATCTATTTTTTCGGACTATTTATTTAATTTTGCGACGTGTTCACTAGTCGTTCGGGGGCCTTTAACAGTACATTCCAGGCAGTAATTGTTCGTTCAGGGGTTCGAAAATGGGCCCCCAAATTTTCAATTATTTTCCAGAATTTTTAGTTAATTTTCCCGAATTTTTAGCAATTTTTTCGCAATTTTTAAATAAATAAAATGATTTAAATAAATAAAAAACGATTTAAATACCGATTAATGACGTGGCTCGTTCTGAGTCGTTGATCATGGACGAGCACAAATTTCGGAAAGATCTGACGGCTGTTACCGCTCGGCAACGTTTTTCTCCGTTTACGAGCTCGGAAAGGCGCTTGCTCGGCTGCCGACCGGAGGTAGGGGGTTCGGCAGGCCGAGCGACGTGGCACTATCTGAGCTGTCGGATGCTGGTGCGCATCTCGAGACCGGCGCGGTTCCCAAGAAAATGCTATCTTGTCTTTTAGCGCACGTGGCGCAATCTGGGCCGTTCATCATTGGGAGCGCGAATTTCTGAGAGATCCAACGGTCTAAGTAGCTCGGTGTCTTTTTTCTCCATTTACCAGCTCGGGAAGGCACTTGCTCGATAGCCGACCGAGGAAGTGTGGCCTCGGTCGTCCGAGCGGCGTGGCGCTATCTGAGCTGTTGGATGTTGGCACGCATCTCGAGACTGGCGCAGCTCCCAAGAAAACACTATCTTGTCGTTTAGTGCTCTCGGCGAGATCTGGGCCGTCTGATCGAGATCAGGCACGAAAGTTTAGGGGAAAGTGAGTTTTCCCCGTTTACACGCTCGGGAAGGCACTTGCTCGGTGGCCGACCGAGGGCCTGTGGTTTTACACTTGTTTCCGAGTTTCGGCAATCCGAGATGACTCTGTTCCCAATGGTATTAATGGTGCTTCGGGACTTGCGCGGCGTTCCGCCTTCCCAAGGTCATTAAGGACAACTCCCTCAATTAATACGCGGCGTTTCAACTTCCGAGGGTCATAATGGCTGGTTCTTGGAGGCAGGCTATAAGTACCCCACTCCCTTTGTCATTTCAATCACCATCAGCATAGAGTTTCACACCTCGGGTGTATCTGCCTTGGGTAGCTTCTCTTTTGAGGTCCGGGGGGGTGGTTGCTCTTCTGCCTGGTTTTCCCTCTGTTCCTGACGGCCCCAAAGTGAATGTCTGGAGCGGGGGGGACGAGGCAGTAGTGGTGACGACCGTAGTCCGGACCCGAGGGATGAGTTACTTCAGAAGGACGGGTGGTCGCCCTGTTGTCTTGTTCTTCTCCCGTTCCTCACTGCTCCGAAGGGGATGTCAGCAGCGGGAGGGAATAAGGCAGTAGTGGCGACGATCATAGTCCAGACCCGAGGTGTGGGCCACTTCGGAAGGACGGGTGGTCGTTCTTCCACCAAGATCTTCTGCTTTCTTTGGTCGCTCCGAAGTGGGTGTCTAAGTAGGCAGAGATCTTGGTGGAAGAGGTGATGATCCATGTCCAATGCCGATTTCCGGACCATCTGAGTCCGTTTGTTGCAACTGTGAAGGCGCTGTTGCCAGAGTCCTCTGACAAGCCGAGCCTTCCAGTTGCAACCAACTAGCTCGGAATGGTGCGCTTCTCCACCATGAGTCGTGGCTCGGGCTTCCGGACCGTCCGAGCCCATTGTTAGCAACTGTAAAGGCGCTATTGTCAGAGTCCTCTGACGAGCCGAGCCTTCTAGTTGCTACCAACTAGCTCGGAATGGTGCGCTTCTCCTGATCTCTGAGTGTTGATGGCCCCCCTCCCATCTCTGTCTTCCTTCCGGGCTGATGGCTTCTGATGGATGTCAGCCCGGAGGAGTTAGAGATGGGGGGAGTGCCGATCTGTTTTTGACCGGGGCCTGTGGGTCGGCGGAATACCGACTGAGACACGGGACCAGGGGGGTGCTCGCCGAGGGCGGTGCCTTAAAACTTTGAATCAAAATTTTTCCTGGTTCCTCTAGACATAGGTGGAGCGTCCGAGGGTTCAGTCGTCCGAGCGACGTGGCGCACCCTGAGCCGTTGGATGATGGCGCGCATCTCGAGACGGGCGCAGCTCCCAAGAAAACACTATCTTGTCGTTTAGTGTTCTCGGCGAGATCTGGGCCGTCTGATCGAGATCAGGCGCGAAAGTTGAGGGGAAATTGAGTTTTCCCCGTTTACACGCTCGGGAAGGCACTTGCTCGGATTCCGACCGGACCCTATTGCCGGCATGTTCGGATTGCTTGTAGCTCGGATTCAGATCCCCCAGAGCCGAGCTAGTTGACTTGGTGATGGAGACAGTGGTGATGGGCCTTCGCGACGTTTCGAGAGCAGCCCAAAAGTCGCAAACTTTCGTTTGGAAGTCCAAGGGACGTCCCATTTTTACTATAAATCTTCACCCCCCCTTAGACCAAGTCTCACTTTTCACTTTTACTCTCTCTCTTCAGTTTTTACTTTGCTTCGAAGTTTTTAGCTCTCTGGTGGCGTTGCTAGCTGTCGCGGTAGCGTTCCTTGTTTCCGGTGAACTTTCCGACCGCACCTGTCACTTCAAGGTCAGTCTCTTTCCCTTCTCTTTTAGGAAAAATGGTAAAGATTTCGGCTGAGACCCCCGCCTCGGAGCAAGCCATTGGCCGAGGGGATAAAGGGAAGGGAGTAGTGGAGCCGAGCGAGCAAGACGTCGTTCGTCCGGATAAAGAGGGCGAAGTGGCTGAAGTGCCCGAGGAAGTCGTGGCGGAGTCCCGAAAGGGTAAAGCCGTGGTCACGATAGTGGAAACACCGAAGAGAGCGGGGGCGTTCGGTCGGCAGCCCATCGCCCTATCGAGCGTGGGAGGCGTCCGGGATTACGCCGAGGATTCCTTGGAGAGAGTCACTCAAGGTACGGCTAAGCTGGTGGAGGAGAACGAGCCTAGGGAGCTGTACGAGGTGGACCATAGGATCTCGACTCTTACCGAGACCGATCTTCGTCTGATCCGAGAGGGTTTCCGGATCCCGCTTGAGTATGTACTGCTCCTTCCTGGGCCGGGGTTCCGAGCCAACACAAAGTCCTCGTCGGACGTATGTGTCTTTCCGATCGACTCCCTCATTGCCGGACTCCGCTTTCCCCTCCACCCGTTCGTGGTTGAAGTCCTGGTCTGGTACGGTTTGAGTCCCGCCCAACTGATGCCGAACACATGGAGGCACGTCGTGGCGTTCGTCCTTCGATGCCAAGAGGTCGGCGCCAAGCCGACTATGTTCCTCTTTCGGAGTCTCTTCCGACCTTGCCAGCCGAGGCGGGATGAGCAAAGGTTCTTCCTTTCTCCTCGGACGGGAGTTAAGTTGATCGAGAACCCGAACTCGATCAAACATTGGAAGGAGAAGTACTTCCTCGTCCGAGCTCTGACGCCATGGGTGATACCGACGGTTTGGGCAAAGGAAGGTCTGCCCAAGCGGACCAAGAGAGAGGCGCCGCTGAGTGATGAGGACAAGGAGGTCCAGAAGAAGCTCCTCGCCTTGCCAGCGCTAAGCTGGAAAGATATTACGGAGGAGCATCTGTTCCGTGGGGGTCTCAGTCCGATCGACCCTCGTATGCTTCTGGTATTTGTACTCTTTGTTTAAAGTTCATGAAAATTTTTCTAAGTTTTTTCATTCGGCTTTTGCAGAGACGATGAAGCTTGATTACAAGGCTCTGGTGGCAAAGGGCAGGGCAGAGCAGGAGAAGAAGAAGAGGCCGTCGGCAGCGCCTCAGGACAGCCGAGCTTCGAAGAAGCCCTCGGTTGTGAAGGCTGCCGATCAACCGAAGGTCGCGGTCCTCAAGGAGGGGGAGATCGAGGTCCTTGTCTCTCCGACGAAGGTCGTGGTCCCCGAGCAGGGGGGGTCGTGGTCTCCGATCCCCTCGCCTCGGATGCACCTGCACCGACCCTGAAGGCGGATGCTCCCGGTTCGTCGAGCAGCGTGTTCGGGGTGAAGGATGCGCTGTCCCTCCCAGTTCCGCCCCTTACTGCCGATGCGGAGAAGATCTTGACCGAGCGTCATAAGCAGATCTTCGTCCCCGACTGGCAGGTGATGAACGTCGATGGCTTCTTGGGTGACGGGAACATCTGCATGGAGGCGGTGAGGCACCTACCGACCCCGAAGGATCGAGCGACCCTGAAGGCCGGGATGGCAGGGGACGCCGTGATGCAGATTGCCCGGAATACCATGTTGGTAAGTAGGCTGAGCTCTTCTTCGTCCAAATTTCTTCCTTAGAATTTCTCCAAGTTCTTGGATTCGGATTTCAACGTGTTGTTATCTTTCAGACCCTCTGCCACTTCAATTTCCTGGTCGAGGAGTTGGCGAACAAGGAGCAGGAGAAGGAGCGGGAGAGGGCGGAGCGCGTCAAGGTCGTGAAGCAGCTTGATGCCGAGCTGCTTCTCTCGACCAAGAGGGCTGCTGAAGTAGGAGGGTTGGAGAAGCAGCTGGCCGACGCCATTTAGCTGTCAAAGGACACGGCGGCCAAGCTTGAGGCCTCGGAGAAGGAGGCGGCCGAGCTGAAGAATACGATGGCCAAGCTCGAGGCGTCGGTGAAGGAGGCAGCCGAGCTGAAGGAGGAGCTGGCCAAGGCTCGGTCGGAAGCGGAGGAGGCTCGGAAGAGGGCCGAGAAGATGAAGGCCAAACACCTCAGGAAGGTGAAGAAGGTGAAGAAGGCCGTGCAGGAGGAGGCCGCGCAGCACATGCTCCAAAACATGATGGATGCCTATGGTCGAGCCTTGCAACATGTAGCCGCCAAGAACCCGGGCTTCGACACGTCCTCCTACAACTTTTATGACCTCGTGGAAGGGGAGGAGGGTGTCCCCGAGGGGTTGCTCGATCCTGAGGGGGAGACAGAACCCGTCGAGGACCCATGGAAGGCCGAGGCCGAGGTCGAAGAGGAGGACGACTCCGAGGAGGAGAGCAGGAGCGAAGGCGGAGGCGAGGGCGATGGCGAGGACAAGGCCGGGGGGTCGACGGACCCGAACGACAAAAAGGTCGACCCCTGACTCGGTTGTCTTGTTTCTTTTTTGTCTTTTGGTATCTTGTCTCTTTTTGTAAGCCTAACTGCGGACTGGCCACCGCTGTTGTAGAACTTTCTCTTTGAATCTTGAATGAAAAAATGTTTTGTTTGGCCAAAATTTGTCCAAGTGTTGAGTCTCGGATTTAGTGTCTGATTTGGCGTAAATTTCTTCAAGTGTTAGGCCTCGGATTTATCTCTGCTTTTCAGGTGAGATTCGGTCCGATCACGGAGGTTGTATACCTTCGGAAGGAGCTGGCGAAAACGAAGGGCGAGCTCTTTCAGAGCCGGTATAATCGATTTCTCCTGCTCGGCAGACTGGAGGAGACAAAGGCAGCTCTGCGGAGGTATTGTCGCGAGCTGTGGCAACTGCGGAAGCACCCCCCAGCTCCTTGTCCCGAAGGCGAAGTCGAGAGTCTCCGTAGAGAGCTTGCTGCCGCCGAGCAGAACAATGACGACCTCTTGGCTGAGGTCCAATACTTGGAGTTAGTGGAGAAAGAACGTTCGGCGGAGGGAGAGAAGCTGACTTCCGAACTGGAGAAAGCATCAACCGAGCGCAAGAGGCTATCGGCCGAAATCGACAGGCTCAGAAGGATCACAATAGATAGGGGGATTGAGGTCACCCATTACCGACGGCTTGCGACTGATAGTGCCAATGCCTCGGGCTCGTTGAGGGCCCCTCGACCGAAGAAGTTGGCGAAGGACGACATCTTGAGGGATAGAATTATCGAACTGGAGGAGGAGATCGCGTCGCTAAAGCCCGTGCCGGAGAGAGCTAATGTCCGCAGCACGTCGTGCACTCGCGAGGAGAGCGAGAGGGGGATTACGTTTTACGAACTTGCGACGCGCTCGCCTATGACCAGGCGGAGTCCGGCCGATGCTCAAAGTAGCACGGCAGTCTCGTCGAGCGGTGCCTCGGTCGGCGTAGCTGTTAGGACTAGCAGTGAAGGGGGATCGCGCTTTGTTGGTTTAGGGTCGAGCTCGGAGGGCAGGCCTCGTCGTCCTCGCGTTTCCCTAAACCGAAGCATTCCCCTTCCGAAGAGGCCCTGATCATGTCGTTTTCCATTTTTGTTGGTTGTTGTAAAAACCTAATTATGGGGTCGGTTCGGCTGTCTGTAACACTATTATGTCTGAATGCGAATCTTTTTGGAAAATTTTCAAGTGTTAGACATCGGTAGTGTATTGAAATTGTGTTATTCGTTTTCCCTTCCTTTCAGTTCGTGGTGACGATCCATGGCTCGGACTCCGAACGTTCGAATGATGACTCCGAATCCGAGGCCACTTCTGGGACGGTGGTTCTGAGCCCTAGGAGCGCCGATCTGAAGTTACGCCGGGCTGAGAGTGAGCGGGCCCACCTTTCGTCCGTCCTCGATCTCCGAGAAGTCGAGATCCAACGCTTGGAGAATAGGATCATCGAGCTGAGCCCCACAGCAGGGGATGAAGACTCGCAAACCGCATTCAGCAACGCTCTTCGGGTCAAATGCATTCGGCACAACCAGTCGAAGATTATTGCCGAGCGGGATGACTTGCTCTCGGAGATTCGGCACTTGCAGGCTGTGATGGCGAAGCTCCGGGGGGGCGCAGAGGAGCTGCCAGCCGAGGAGGACGAACAGTCTAGTGAGGATGTTTCTATATGAGAGACAAGTGTAGTGGGTCGGGCGTTGTGTGTTTTGTTTGCCAACACTTTGTAATGGAATGTTTTGTATTATGCGCCGATCATTAATAAAATTCCCTTTCATTGCTTTGCATATTTGTCTTTGCTTATAACTGTGCCGGTCGTGCCGAGATCTTTGAACCGAGCGTGTTTGTTTAACCGAACGGATCCCCATGAGTACGGTATTTTGTCGTTTAGCGGCTCTGACACGGTATGGTACGAATTCCTAGGTGGCTCTGCGCCCAAGAAAGTGCTATTTTGTCGTTTAGAGCAGGTGGCGAGATCTGAGCCGTCGAACGTAGGCGCGAATCTCGAGGCGGCTCAGTCCCCAAGAAAACGTTATCTTGTCGTTTAGCGCAGGTGGCAAGATCTGAGCCGTCTGATCGAGATCATGCACGAAAGTTGAGGGGAAAGTGTGTTTTCCCCGTTTATAAGCTCGGGAAGGCACTTGCTCGGTAGCCGACCGAAGGTGTGGGTCTTCGGGCTTCGGCTAATAGTTAGGAGAGTTCGGATTATGTGTTCCGAACCATCGGTATAGTTCAACGGCTGTGGGAGCAATTCCGAACGGCGATCTACCCCTGATTCGTCCGGAGACGAGCCGAGGAGGTAAAGTCGAGCCGAGTGTTGGACTCCGAACCATCGGTATAGTTCAACGGCTGCGGGAGCAATTCCAAACGGCGATCTACCCCTGATTCATCCGGAGACAAGCCGAGGAGGTAAAGTCGAGCTGAGTGTTGGACTCCGAACCATCGGTATAGTTCAACGGCTGCGGGAGCAATTCCGAACGGCGATCTACCCCTGATTCGTCCGGAGACGAGCCGAGGAGGTAAAGTCGAGCCGAGTGTTGGACTCCGAACCATTGGTATAGTTCAACGGCTGCGGGAGCAGTTCGGAACGGCGGTCTACCTCTGGTCCGTCCGGAGACGAACCGAGGGAATGAGGCCGAGCCGAACGTGGACTCCGAACCATTGGTTGAAATCACAATATAAAAGGCAGGTGATAAGAGGGGAGAAAAACATGCGGATTCACAAACATAATAGAGCTTTCTTTATTGATATTTAACGGTGAACCGTTTTACATAGTACAATTTGTGAAAAATGGGTTACAAGTCGGAGGACTGGAATGGCTCGATACTCCATGTTACTCAGAGCGGCGCCGGAGCGCTTTCTTGGTATTTCAGGAGGTGGTCGGCGTTCCAAGTCCTCGGAAGCTCTCTGCCCTCCAGGTCTTCAAGGCGATATGTTCCTGGCCGAACAACTTTCGTGATCCTGTACGGCCCTTCCCAGTTTGGGGCTAGCTTGTTCTTCTGACTGGGGAGGGATATAGCTAGCTTTCTCAAGACCAAATCTCCCTGTTTAAGGTTGGCAGGCCGGACCTTCCTGTTGTACGCCAATTCAACTCTTCTTCAGTAGATCTGCTGCCGAATCGATGCCCTTTCCCTCAGCTCGTCTATCAAGTCCAATTCTGCTCTGAGGTCTCTGGCATTCTGTGCTTCGTCATAGGCTGTGAGCCGAGGGGAAGGTATTCCGACCTCAAGAGGTATCACGGCCTCGGACCCATAGGTGAGGTTGAAGGGGGACTCGCCTGTGGGGGTCCGTTTGCTCGTGCGGTAGTTCCATAGGACGTTGGGGAGTTGGTCGACCCATAAGCCCTTAGAACTTTTGTCGAGCCTTTTCTTGATACCTGCGAGGATCTGCCGGTTGGCATTTTCTGCCTGTCCGTTCGACTGAGGATGGGAGACGGACGAGAAGCGCTGCTGAATGGCCAGATCGTCGCATAGAGCTCGGAACGCTGCGCCTGTGAACTGAGTCCCATTGTCCGTTATGAGGACCCGGGGGACTCCGAACCTGCATATGATGCTCTTACAGAAGAACTGTACCACTTTGTTCTCGGTTATAGTGGCGAGGGGCTCAGCTTCGACCCACTTCGAGAAGTAGTCGATGGCTACGACCAAGAACCTGAGCTGACCCGGAACTGGAGGGAAGGGCCCTAGTAAGTCCATGCCCCACATTGCGAAGGGGATGGGACTTGATAGGGAGGCAAGGTTGGCCTGACGGAGGCGTCGGATGTTAGAGTGTCTCTGACAGGAACTGCATTGCCGAACGTGTCGCTCGGCGTCTTGAAGGAGGGTCGGCCAGAAATACCCATAATTCAAAGCTTTTCGTGTCAAGGACCTAAATCCTGAGTGCGCCCCTCCGATGCCTTCGTGGAGCTCTCACAGGGCATATTCGGCTTGGTCCGGAGAGAGGCACCTTAAGTACGGTCGGCCGTCTATCTGAGAGAAAGAGCGTTTGTATAGGATACCCTCGATTAGGACAAACCGCTCGGCCCGGGTCCTGACTCGGCGAGCCTCCTTGGGATTCGAAGGCAGAACTCCATCCCTTAAGAATTCTATCAATGGCTTCATCCAATCGTCTTGTAGCATGACTGGCAACGACTCCGCCGAGGCGGGCGACTCATCTTCGATGCTCGGCTTAGAGAGGACTTCGATCAGCACGGTCTGTTCGAGACCTTGAAGTGAGGACGAAGCCAATTTGGAGAGGGCATCAGCCTGTGAGTTTTCTTCCCGAGGGACTCGTTCGATGGTGGCCTCTTCGAACCGGCTCAGGAGGTCCCGGACCTTGGCGAGGTACTTCGCCATTCGTTCGTCTCGGGCCTCATATTCGTCCGAGACCTGGTTCACGACTATTTGGGAGTCACTGTGAATCCGAAGGCGTTGGGCTCCAGCACTTCGGGCGAGTCCGAGCCCGGCGATGAGTGCTTCGTACTCCGCCTCGTTGTTCGAGGCTTTGAAGTTCATGCGGATGGCGTACTGGAGGACGAAGTTGTCAGGGCCGTTCAGTATGATTCCGGCGCCGCTTCCTTCATTACAAGAGGATCCGTCCACGAAAACTGTCCAAATGGGGGGCCCATTCGGGACGTGGCCGACCTCGGGGATAGTGGACTCTACGATGAAGTCGGCGAGAGCCTGTGCCTTAATTGCCGTCCGAGGCTGATAAGAGATGTCATGATGACTTAGCTCAATGGACCACTTCATCAGCCGGCCCGAGGTCTCAGGCTTGTGGAGGATCTGCTTGAGGGGTTGGTCGGTGAGGACAACGACCGAGTGGGATTGAAAGTATGGCCGAAGTTTTCTCGCTGCCATGACCAGAGCGTAGGCTATCTTCTCTATCCTCGGATAGCGGAGCTCGGCGTCCCGGAGCACCTTGCTCACGTAGTAGATAGGCCTCTGGGCCCGGTCCTCCTCTTTCACTAAGACAGCACTTAAGGTCTGCTCGGAGGCAGCCAAGTAGACGAAGAGAGTCTCGCCCGGGACCAGTTTACTGAGCAGGGGGGGTTCACCAAATAGGCCTTCAGCTGGTCGAATGATTCCTGTTGTGGTTGGCCCCATTCAAAACCTTTGGCCCCCCTGAGTGCTTTGAAGAAGGGAAGGCACTTTTACCCCAACTTCGAAAGGAACCGGCCGATAGCAGCGAGCCGGCCAGTGAGCTTTTGCACCTCCTTGACGTTCCGAGGCGGAGCCATGTCTAATATGGCCTTAATCTTTTCGGGATTAGCTTCGATTCCTCGCTGGCTTACCATGAAGCCGAGGAATTTTCCCGAGGAGACACCGAATGCACACTTGTTCAGGTTCAGCCGCATGCTGTGCTTCCTCAACACGCCGCAGGGCCTCCTGGAGGTCGGCTACATGATCCGTGCCGCGGATGCTCTTGACGAGCGAACTTTCGCCTCTTCTGCTGGACCGGTTTGAACCCCGGTTCGACACTTAAGCGATGGATGAGGAGCTCCTCGGAAATGCCGGGCATGTCCGCGGCTGACCATGCAAATAGGTCACGGTTGTCCCGGATGCATTTAATCAGGTCCGAACACAGTGCGGTCGGTAAGGATTTGCTGATGAGAAATTTCCGGCTCGGATCCTCGTCCGAGAAGAACACTTCTTCCAATTTGTCCGCCGGCTCGACGTCTGGCAGGCCTTCGGCTCGGGGATTTCCAGCGTCTCGAGCGAGAGCACTGGTCCCCCGGTGGAAGTCATGTAGCACTTCCGGGCTGTTTCCTGGCTTCCCCTGACATCCCCTACTCCCGACCGAGTGGGGAACTTCATTTTCAAATGGTATGCCGAGGGGACAGCCTCCAGGGCGGCTAGGCCGGGGCGGCCTAGGATGACATTATATGCTGCCGGGACGTCGACGACCATGAAGTCCATCGGCTCGGTCCGGGTAGTAGGGGTGCTTCCTGCAGTAACGTCTAGGGTTATCACCCCCTCGACGGTTACCGGGACCCCCGTGAACCCGTGGAGAATGTAACCGGCCGGCTTGAGACGGTCTCGGGACAGCTGCAGGCCTCGGAAGGCGGAGAGGAAAAGGATATTGACCGAACTCCCGTTGTCCACCAAAATCCTCTGCACCTTGAAGTTGGCCATGCGGAGGTCGATGACGAGGGCATCGCAGTGTGGGGTTCGGACCCCTTCGAGGTCGGCATCGGAGAAAGACACAGGGACGCCGAGACCTTTCGGGGGAGGGGCACTATGGACCGAGTTGACCTCTCGGACGAAGGCCTTCCGGGAGGAATTAGAGGAGCCCCCCATGGGGCCTCCGTGGATCAAGTGCAGAACCCGTTCCTCCTCGAACTCGGGTGTCTCTTCGCGCCGCTCGGAGCGCTTGTTAGCCGCCCGAGGCGGAGGGGAGTTGCGATCTGTCCGATCGTTAGCCTTCACGAACTTGGCCAACTGCCCCCTCCGAATAAGGGCTTCAATCTCATCTCTCAAAGCCCGGCAGTCATTCGTGTCGTGCCCGTGGTCTCGGTGGTAACGACACCACTTATCTTTGTTCCTCCTCTTCGCCGGGGTGTGCATCCTCGGAGCTGGAGGGATGACTCCCTCCTTCTCCACCTCCATTAGGATAGTAGAGACATTAGTGGTGAGGGGAGTGAATTTTTCAAACCTGGGGGGAGGGCGGCACTGGCCGCCAATGTCCTTTTGAGCTTTCTTGGACCCTTCTTCCCCCGTCGCCTTCCTCTTCGAACCCGCGGAGGGCCCTCCGAAGCTCGGAAGGGCTTCAGCCTCCTCGGCTCGGATGTACTTCTCGCACCTCAGGAGGAGGTCGGCGAAGTCATGCGGCGGTTTCTTGGCTAGGGACGATCGGAGGTTGGCGTTGAGGACGTTCGACTGGAACGCCACGGTGGCCACGGACTGGTCCAAGGAGGCGATAGACCTGACCTCTGCGGTGAACCTTTTCACATAGTCCCGCAACTTCTCTTCCCTCTCCTGTCGCAGGTTCAGTAGGGAAAGACTTGTCTTCTCGGCTCGCCGGCTACTCACGAAGTGAGTTATGAACAGCGTCTCGAATTGCTCGAATGAGAAGATGGATGAGGGGGCGAGCCTGGAATACCATTCCCGAGCCGACCCCCTGAGGGTGGCAGGGAAGGTCCTGCAGAGCACCGCATCGGAAGCTTGATGGATCAGCATCAGGGTCTTGAAGCTTTCGACGTGATCGACCGGGTCGGATTCCCCTGAGTATGTTTCAAACTGTGGCAGTTTGAAACTCCTCGGTATGTGGGCCTCCATGATCGACCGTGAGAAGGGGGGTCGGCTGGGACGGAAGGTTCCTGCTCGGGACTCTTCCTCCCTGTCCATGCGGCCGATTCGCCTTTCCACCTCATGGAGACGGCGGATGAGGGCGTCGTCCCTCCGCTGGTGATCGTATGACCCCCCGGACTCCTCTTCATAGGAAGGGGAGCGTGGACTGCGACGCCGGTAGTCCTGGGACCGGCGAGGTCTTTGTTCCCGCTGCTGGCAGTTGGAGCCGGGGAAGGGCTCCGGGTTCGGCGCCGAGGACTGGGATCCCTAGGGGGCGTCGGAGCCCTCTGAGCATTCTGGACGTTCTGCCGAAGATTGAGAGCCTGCAGAACGGTCTCCTGAAACTGGAGGAATTCGGCTCGACTGATAGGTACATCTCGGTCCCTCGGATGACGCCGATCCCCGGGGGAACGGGACCTCCTCCTTCGGCGCTCGGGGGACGCCGCTCGGCCTCTGCGGTCCGGAGACCTTCTGCCGTCCCGACGACGTGGGGACCGCTCACCTTGACGCTGGCGGGAGGCTCCCTCTCGGGCCCGCCTCTCGTCGAGATGGGTTCGGAGGTCGTCGTCCTTCTGGCGGTTCAGAAGTGTGATGCAGAGGTCGGGATGATGAGAAGCCATCGAGTCCGAGGACCCATTATGGACCGAGACATGGCCCGGATTGAGGGGCTGCTTCTCCTTCCGACCATTATGACCGGACGGACCATTGTTGGGCTGCTGCTTGGGCGGAGGAGGTGGGACCTGCTGGGTCGGCGGAGGGAGGTCGGACTGAGGAATAGGATTGACTGGGACTTCATTCGCCGGGTCGGTGAGGTTGCCCACACGGTTCGACCCTCTGGATCTGATCTTTTTTGGCGGCATGACTGCAGAGGACGACGGAGAATGGGCTGAGGCTGTTCGTGTGGTTTTTCCCACAGACGGCGCCAATCTGTTACCGCTGATTTCGGTGTGGGGGTAAACAGATAGAATTTGTAGGTCCGAGAAAAACCTGAACAGTTGACTCAGCCTTCTTGCTCCCGCCGCAACCTGCAAGGAAGTGCGAGACACCGGGGTTGATTCCGGCGACGCACCCTCCGACGCTCTTGTCAGTAATCAGAAAAAGATTAAGAAAGAGCTTAAGTGGTGAAGAAGTGATTAACCTGGTCATGGTGGTAGAGGGGTGATATTTATAGTCGCCTTTGGAACGGTTAGGGGCCTGATTTCTTGCTTAACAGCAAGGAGGAAAATCCTCCCATTCTGTTTTGGGAAATTAGCCCATGATTCCTGGTGGGAGCAAATCAGGGCTGTTGATTTGGCTAAATCAGGGATCCTGATTTGCCCCTTGTTGATTTGGGTTCGCCTTGGGTCGGGACCCGAACCCAACAGGTGTGGATCCGTTCGCGGGTTATTGGATCTGTGAGAGGAAGATCCAGTACCCACCTTGGGTCCACTTGAATGTGAAATTACTGTTTTACCCCCGAACATCAAGATTCGTGCCCAATCTGGACGGCTCCGATTTAACCCCATTTTTAGCCATATCAGATACCGTCAGCTATCACTGGACGAGGCCCCCTAGCTTGATTTCGGTGGGACGCACCCTTTTGTTGTAGAACCTTTCGATCCTTTACTGGTATGTGTTTCTTCTGATGGTAGATTTTTCCCTGACCTCGTCTATGATGTCCAGATCGGCGCGTAGCTGCGCCGAGTTGCTTGCTTCATCGAAGGCGATGATTCGGGGCGAAGGGAGCCCGATCTCTAGGGAAATTACGGCCTCCGTGCCGTATGTCAGGTTGAATGGCGACTCTCCCATGGGGATTCTCTTCATTGTTCGATGGGCCCAGAGAACGCTCGGCAACTCGTCGACCCATAACCCCTTGGAAGAGTTATCAAGTCATTTCTTGAGACCGTCGAGGATCTAGCGGTTCGCATTCTTGGCCTGGCCGTTCGACTGTGGATGTCATATCGAAGAGAAGCGCTGCTGGATCCCGAGATCCTCACAGAACTTTCAGAAATTTGTACCCGCAAACTGAGTCCTATTATCCGTGATGAGTATGTGCGAAATTCCGAACCGGCAGATGATGTGCTTCTAAAAGAACTGCTGGGTCTACTGCTCGGTGATCATGGCCAGGGGCTCGGCCTCGATCCACTTCGTGAAGTAGTCGATTGCTACTATCAGAAACTTCCTTTGGCCCATTGCCTTCGGAAATTGGCCCACGAGATCCATTCCCCACATAGCAAAGAGGGTCGGACTGTCCAGGGAGCAGAGGTTTGCCTGCGGAGCCCTTTTCACCGAGGAGAACCTTTTACAAGGTCCACACTTTTTAACCAGGGTTAGGGTGTCTTGCAGCATCGTGGACCAGTAATACCCGTAATTCAGAGCCTTTCGCGCAAGCGGTCAGCTTCCCATATGGCACCCGCCGATTCCCTCATGGAGCTCCTTGAGAGCGTACTTTGTACAGGAAATTAGCCTTCCGTCCATCGTGGTGTACGACCGTTTGAAGAGGGTTACGCTGATTATGGTGAACCTCTCTGCACGGACCCTGACCCGCCTTGCCTCGGCTCGGTCTTCGAGGAGCTCTCCTTTGATTAGAAACTTTCTGATGGGAGTGGTCCAATCATCAGGCTGAGCTCCGTCTTCTATACAGAGGTTCACGGGGCAGTCGATACTCGGCTTTAGAAGTACTTCGATCAGAACAGTGCGGTCGAGACCTTTGAAGGATGAGGAGGCTAACTTTGACAGGGCATCGGCCTGGGTGTTATGCTCTATGGGGATCCTTAAGACTGCAGACTCGTGAAAGGACGCCAAGAGCCGTTGGACCACGGCCAAGTACCGGATCATTTGATCGTCACGGGCCTTGTACTCTCTGGTGATCTGATTAACCACAAGCTGAGAGTCATTGAAAGCCCTGATCTATCTGGCACCTACCTGATGTGTGAGGGTGAGCCCGACAATCATGGCCTCATATTCGACATCGTTGTTAGAGGCTGGAAGGTTGAGGTGGAGGCAATATTCAAGAAGGAAATTGTTAGGTCCTCGTAAAATGATGCCCGCACCACTCTCCGCTTCGCAGGAAGAGCCGTCGACGTAAACTTCCCACGTCTGGTCGGCTTCCCCACTTTCAGGTTGCTCGGAGATGGTGCATTCCGTGATGAACTCGGCGAGGGCCTGCCCCTTGATGGCTGTTCTTGGCTGATAACCGATATCATATTGACTGAGCTCGATTGACCATTTGACCAGTCGGCCGGAGCTCTCGAGCGTGTAGAGTAAGGCCTTCAGAGGCTGGTTCGTAAGGACCTGGATTGAGTGCACATGGAAATAGGGGCGGAGCTTCCTTACGGTCATAACCAGGGCGTATGCCACCTTCTCCATTTTTGCATATCTGGTCTCGGTTGTGAGCAGAACCTTGCTCACATAGTACTGATGTATCCAATAATATCCACATTTAGGAGCATAATATGAACACAATTAGACATTTAAATTCTCTAAATATGGTAATTTACTCTTCTTTTCTCTTTTTCATAGGAAACAGCCTAAAAGCAGCCAAACGAAGCAGATTCAAGACTAATACAGACTGAGAGGATGATACACAGGGAGCTGCAGGACACAAGTCGACGGTCCTCAAAGACAGTCGATTGAACAGAGGGTATGAAATCCCGAAGCTACGCAGTACAGTCGACTTACTCCAAAGACAGTCGACTTGACGAAGTGATTGTGAATCTACAGATGTCTCGACACAGTCGACTGATTCCAAAACCAGTCGACTGGTATTCAGTGGAGTTAAAAGATAAAGATAGTTTAAGATCCATCCTCAACCAATTCCGAATCAAATGGAAGTTATCCAAACCCGGGTTATCTGCAAATAACAACTCACCAACAATCAAAGTTAAAGAACCGGGATTGGCAAGTAAGAAGATGGACTCAGTACTATGCGTGAAGAGATAAGAAATCAGGAACTTGATATCTGCAGACAAGGACAAGAGAAACTATAATAAAGAGAGAATCATCTACCATCAGAAAAACGATCGACCAGCAAGCATCAAGATACCAGCATCAAAGAAAGAGGAGAACAAGTTGACTGCTGATTGGGCTCAATTTTAACATCATACAAATCAGTGTTCTTCTGTTCTTCCTTTACTTTTTATTTTTTATTGTAGAGTCATGAATTCTATTTTATTAGTCAATAAAAGTCTTATTATGTGGAACTAATTTCATAGTTGGGTAGATTGAAACCGTAGTAATGTAATGCTTATATTCTTCTCAACGCTACTCTGTTACTTATTAATTAAACCTGATTGTATTGGTATAGATTTATAATATGAATCAAACTTGTTCAGAAGTTCTAAGAGCAGTCGACTAAGAGTGACAGCAAGTCGACTGCCATACAGAACCTGAGATTATCAAGTTTGCGTATTATAAAACTGAATCTGTTATATGAGCATAGAGACGACCCGTATCTCGTGCCCATAACTTGTAACACAGGAATCTTTAGGGGTTCTTGGTTTAATCAACTTGAAGGATCTAGATCTGATACCAATTTCTAGAACTTTAAGTGTTTGTTCGTTTCCATTGTTCCTAACCTTCCTTTAAGTGCAACTTAGTAGATACCATGCTAAATACTTAAGGAAAGAAACGAATTAGAGTAGATACCATGCCTAATTCTTGGCCTAGGGAAACATTAACTTTAAGGAGTAGATACCATGCCCTTAAAGGAACGAACATGAGTGATTAGAGTAGTGTAGAAGGTGACTTAGCATTCTTGACTACAGGTGGAAATCAAAGCCCAACTACTTTAATAGATATTCGTGACTCAAATTGTGATGCTACTTAATTTAGATTTTTATCTCTTTCATTTCCTTTCAATCAGACTTTTAGAACATAACTTTATGATTTGCATTTTTCTTTGTTTTATTGATTAGTGAGTTAAGTACTACAATCTCTGTGGGATCGACCCTTACTTGTCATTACGCTTCTATAAACGATTCATACACTTGCGAGGTTTTAATTTGTGTCTAGTTTATCTATTTATTTAGATAGCTAGATTGCACAACAAGTACAACGGCTTTTGGTCTCCATCGTCTTCTCGAACGAGAACAACACTGAGCACATTTTTCGAGGCCGAGAGATCAAGCCAGAGGGGCTCGCCTGGTTCGGGCTTGCTGAGGAGAGGAGGATTGGTAGGTACTCTTTTAGTTGGGCGAATGCCTCCTGCTGCTGAGTACCCCACTTAAAGCCTCCTGTTCCGCGCAAAGCTTTGAAGAACGGGAGGAACTTCTCTCCAGACTTGGAGAGGAAACGGCCGATGGCCGCCAGTCTTTCCGTGAGCCTCTAGACCTCTTTGATGTTTCTAGGAAGGGCCATGTCTATTATGGCCGGGATCTTTTAGGGGTTCGCCTCGATCCTGCGCTGGCTGACAATGAACCAGAGGAATTTCCCCGAGGAGACGCCGAACGTACACTTTGCCGGATTAAGGCTCATATTGTGGGTTCGAAGGACCCCAAAGGCTTCTTCAAGGTCGGCGATGTGGTCCTATCCCTGCTAGCTTTTGACGAGCATGTCGTCGACGTACACCTCTATGTTATGACCGATTTGATCCTTGAAGACTCGGTTGACGAGCCTCTGATAGGTAGCACCGGCATTCTTCAGACTGAAAGGCATAACTCAGTAGCAATAAAGACCTTAGTCTATGACGAATGATGCCTTGGCTATATCAGGGGGAAACATTCGGATCTGGTTGTAATCTAAGAAGGCGTCCATGAAAGAAAGGAGCTCGTGACCTGACGTTGGGTCGATCAGAGCGTCGATGCTTGGGACAGGGAACGGATCTTTGGGGCACGCCTTGTTGAGATCAGTAAAATCTATGTAGATCCTCCAGCTCCCGCTTGCCTTTTTGACCATCATGACGTTCGCCAGCCACTCAGGGTAGCTGACCTCCTGTATGAACCAGGCAGACAAGAGTTTGTCCACCTCTGCTTTCACTGCCTGCTGCCTCTCCGGGGTGAACTTACGTCGCTTCTAGATGATTGGCTTCGAGCTGGAGATCACGCTGAGTTTGTGCATGATCAGGTCTTCGGAGATCCTGGGCATATCGGAGGGCTTCCAGGCGAAGAGGTCGACGTTGCGACAAATGCAATCGATCAGGTCAGACTTGAGGTCGGGTGCGAGGGAGCAGCTCACGCAGAACCACTTTGACATGTCCCCTGTCTCGAACGAGACTTCTTCTAGTTCGTCTGCCAGCTCAAGCTCGGGCTGGCTCCGTTCGGGCTGCAGTTCGACGGCATCCAGGGGGAACACACCATCACCGACCACCGTCATATAGCACGATCGCGTGCTTCTTGGTTCCCTCCGATGACCTCGACTCTAGATTCAGTGGGGAACTACAGCTTTAGGTGGTAGGCCGAGGGAACAGCCAGGAGGGAGCAAAGCTCCGGTCGGCCGAGGATGGCATTGTAAGCTACCTTGACGTTCACAACCATGAAGTCCATCGACTCTGTCCATCTGTGATGGGTCATATCGGCAGTGACATCCAAGGTCACGATCCCCTCAATTGGTACTCGGACGTCGGAGAACCCCTGCAGGGTGTACCCGGCTGGTATCAGCTTATTTCGGGGGAGCTTGAGGTTCTCAAATTCTTCCAGGAAGAGGATGTTCACCGAGATCCCATTGTCCACGAGGATCCGACGGACCTCGTAGTTTGCCATAACGAGGCTGATGATGAGCGCATCGCAATGCGGGAGCCGAACCCCCTCTAGGTCTTCCCCTGAGAAGGAAATAGGGAGCTGCTGAACCTGGGGGGAAGGGAGACCCCGGACGACGTTTACCGCTCGGACGAATGCCTTGCGGGAAGTGCTGGACTCTCCTTCCATGGGCCCCCCATGGACGCAATGCAGGATGGCTTGACCTCCGGTCTCTTCATGCTCGGGGTCCCGCTCGGGACGTGGTTGGGCAGCACGAGGAGGAGGAGAAGGCCTCCGGTTCCTCGGGTCCCTTCCATCCCGGGAGTCTTCCCGTGTGAATTCTCGGAGGTACCCTCATTGGATGAGGGCCTCAATTTCGTCCTTCAGGGCCCGACAGTAGTCGGTGTCGTGCCTGTTTTCCCGGTGGAAGCGGCAGTAGAATCGCTGATCCCTTTTCTTATTGCTGGTCGGTCGAGGGGGCATTTGGATAAGGTCCCTGTCCTCGATTGCTAAGAGGATAGCCGACACATTCTGTGTCAGTGGTGTGTACCTCTCAAAGCGCAGGACCAGAGGCACCCTCATTATGATGGTCCCGTCTTTTGGGACCTTCTTTGCTAGCTCCGCCTCGTCAGCCTTGCGCTTCCCCTTCCCTAGGACCTCTTTGGCGTCCTCTGGATTTAGGGCCTCCTCGGCTCGAATGTACTTTTTGAACCGGTTGAGCAGGTCAGGGAAATTAAGAGGAGGCTTCTTCACCAGGGATGCCTTCAACTGGCCGTGCCGGACGTTGTGCCGAAACGCCGCCGAGGTGACCCCAGCGTCGAGGGAGGAAACCGACCTTGCTTCCATGGTGAATCTCCGGACGAATTGCTCGAGTGACTCCCCTTCCTTCTGTCGGAGGTCCAGTAAGGACACGCTCATAATCTTGGCTTTCCTGCTGGTCACGAAGTGGGCCAAGAAATTGGCCTCCAGCTGGTCGAACGAGTAGCTCGAACCGGGGACGAGCTTAGAGAACCATTTCCGAGCCGGACCCCGAAGGGTGGCAGGAAAGGCATGACATAGGAGGGGATCCGAAGTGCTGTGAATCATCATGAGGGTCTTGAAACCCTCCATGTGATCAGCAGGATCACCCTCACTGTCATAGGTCTCAAATTGGGAAGGTCGGAAATTCCGAGGTATTTTCGCTTGTAGAATTGCAGCTGAGAAAGGAGGTTGGGTCGGCCTATGACCCAGAGCCGGCCTCGCACCGCCGTCGCCGAAGTGGTCGTGGTGATTCTCCATTTCATAGAGGCATCTTAGGACATCCTCGTCATACTCTGGTGGGACTATCAGGTAGCGAGACGTGTTGGCTCTGGTATCCGACCGCGCATAAGAGCGGTGGAGCGTCTCGTTGAAAGGGGTCCCTAGGATGGCCTCCAGGATCTCGTTCTGGAAGTCTTGAAACTCACGGTGGTTGACCGGAGCCCTTCCGGCCGGGTCGCATTGGGGTGGCGGCCTCTGGTTGGTGCGACTGAGCACCAGCTCTGCTCTTGGGACGGATGCCTTGGATGGTTCAGGGCTGAGTTAGAAGCGGCCCCTCCCCTAGTACGACTGGCCTGTCTGTCCTGGATGACTCGACGCAGGTCGGTTGCGATCGAGCGAGAAGCGCCCGGTTCGGGTCTGAGGTTGACCCTTGGATGGTTGGATCCATGAGTGGCGGTGGGGACGTCCTGAGGAGGAGCGTCCTGACGACGTGTAGAGGTGACAGCACTTCTGGGCTTGGGTGCCATACGATCTCGAATTGAAGGGATGTCGTTAATGGCTGGGATCGGACTGACGTCCGTACCGGTTTCCCACAGCCGGTGCCAACCTGATGCGGTTTGTTTTTGGAGGTGGCTGCACCAGGTGTGAGTTCCCTCAATTTATAAAGTGGAAGCTCTGGTACCGGCTATACGCCGGACCCTCAGCTGAGGGAACGGCTCGGGAGTAGGCAGGAGTGAGGTGGAGATCGGATGCTCGGATCGGATCTGGAGGCTCGACTCGGATTCGGAAGCTCGGATCTGGAAGTCTCGTGTACCTACACTCGGCCTAGGAACACCAAGGTTGATCCCGGTGGCAGGCCCTTCGACAGTCTAGTTAGTCACTGAAGAGTAACAGTAACTAGGGTGTTTAGAGGGGAAAGATTGATTACCTTTGGAGGTGGGAGAAGGCCTGTTATTTATAGGCAGTGCAAAGCAGTTCTGGACCCGTTTGGGCCGGGTCTGGACCCGTTTGCCAGTGGGCCTGACGTGGTAGAAGCCCATGAGGCTTAGGGCTGACCTGGCAGACCTGACGATCAGGGGTGAGCGGTTTTTGAGGGGATCCTGTGGCCCAGGAGGGGCCACGTCATCTTACCCATATCAGTAACCAAAAAACCAGCTGTAAGAATATCCATGAGATATTCGGAACTTAATTAATCAATGTAAACTGTGGAGTGGGGTTGAGAGCGAAATCTTACAGAACTGGGATGTGGGTAAAATTGTAAAAGGTTATTTGTGGTGATCAGGATTCTTAGTGACGGCTAAGTCCCTCCTTACCATAGTCACAAATCGTGCGTTTGGGAATAATTCGGCAAGACTAAATATTCGGAATTCGGCAAAAATTTGGAAAATTCGGAAAAAAATCGACATAAGTTTGGGAAGAAAAAAATACAAAATTTAATACATCTTAGTAGTTAGTACCCATCACCAAAGCAAAAATATATTTATTAGTAATAACATCATGTAATCTTCTATCATGGATGTTTGTCATGAATGTTTCTCTTAGTACAATCTTTATCTTTAAACATTTCACATAATTCTTTTAAACCACTTTGATATGTGTAACAAACTTTGTCGTTTCATGTCAACATAATTATATGTTTGCTAGCTTTCTAAAATAAGTGCTCAAGATTGAAAGAATTTATCAAACCTCTTATATGACCAAGAAAAAGCATCTGACATCTCCTTTGCTCTTAAATCTGATAGCCATCTCTTCACATCTATTAATAAAAAGAACTTATGAGTTATGACTAATGAAACCACACAAACAGCAATGATACACCCAAAAAATACCATAAGGTTTTCTTACATTCAAATAAACAAGAAACACAACTATCATGGAATAAACTTCAGTGAAATATAAAATTTTTGGAAGGAAATTAATTATATCTCTAAGATGAACTCCACTGTGATGAAGATGATGAACCCGAATAAGGTGAGGAAGTTCAATAGCCCCGTCGCGACTAAGTAAAGAATATGCAATCTCCTTACCTCTCCCCCTCCTTTGTTGCCTTCCATATTCCTTAACAACAGCAACAATATCAATCTATATTTATCTCTATCAAACTTGACAAAGAAATAAAAATTTAAACTTGAGCACTTAAAATTTAAAAGCGTATCTTCAGAATCCATACAGAATCCATACATATCTTCACAAATTTTAGACTACAAATAGATCACAATAAAGAATCCATACAGTCCTAATAGTATTCTTCTTTTTAGAATACAAATTTTTGCTACTAATAGTATTCATCTTTGGGTGTGGAAATTGTGTTATATGTCTAGCTAATAGCAGAAGAAGGAAATAGTAATAGATTTTATATATTAAATTTCAGTGCTCCACAGTCTGGACAAACTGATAATT
Source organism: Hemerocallis citrina (assembly GCA_017893485.1). Taxonomy (NCBI): domain Eukaryota; kingdom Viridiplantae; phylum Streptophyta; class Magnoliopsida; order Asparagales; family Asphodelaceae; genus Hemerocallis; species Hemerocallis citrina. Next base: position 47,443,818 of record CM030367.1, read on the forward strand.
CAACAGTAATGACAATAAGGATGAGTTTTTCTTTTATTTCATACAGTAAATTCATAGGCCCTCAAACAAATAGACCATGATATTTGATATAGAGAGATTTAGGAACAAAAGAAGCAACTGTATATCTTCCCTGATATGTGATAGTGTGGATGATATTCATACAGTCTGGAATCAAACACAGGCATATGGAAGAAGATAATAGGAGATCGAGAATCATACCTAGTGTTACATAAATATGCAGTGTATCACCATCCACAAATTTACACATTCAATGTTCGAGATAAGCACTAAATAAAACAAACAAAATTAGGAACCCACATGTAGGAGGGTATACCATTGATTGATGCTGTACTAGACTACTATATAACATATCAACATCTGAAATTTGAATGAACCTTTCGGGACCTAAAGTCTTAGATACATTTCTCAGGATAATTTGGGCTTTCACTAGTTATCAAAATCCAATCAACCAGCAAAGGTGCACCTTGAAATCCTTTTGATCGAGAATCATACCTTTTGAATCGATTGGGGGAAGACGTGTGGCTGCACAACAGCACCAGGAAGGCAAGAAGCGAAGAGGAAACACTACTGGAAAGTGGAAATAGGGTTTTTTAATTGTGTTATTGTGATTCGTGAACTATTCGTTAGTTCACGATTTTCATGAATTATTTGCGAAGTGCGTGAATTATTCGCGAAGTGGCGTATAAGTTGCGAATTTGATCGGTTAGAGAAATAGTCGCGAATTATTCGTGAATTTTGCGAATAAATCCTGAACTTTGTGACTATGCTCCTTACCACTGTACCATTTACTCATACATAGATGTAACTCATATGTATTAATTACCTTTCAAAAAAATATTACATGTTAGGAAACACAAAAGAGAAAAAAAGTTTGTAAGATGAATTAGATTTGCTTAAGGTTCATGATGTGGAAAGATGCTTACTACATATCGACACACAAAGACAAATGAATGCATTTATGATTTTTTTTCTTTTCTTTTGTTTTCCTTTTGTGTGACATGACCAAAAATACGAATAAATGTTTTTGGAAATGATAAGGTTAACAGAGAGAGTGGAAATTATTATTGGATTATTGGGATTGATTATAACTGAGTACAATAACTCCTATATAAAGGAGAGAACCAAATACTAAACTGATACATAACCCGATATGGGACTAAATATATATTACAATATCTAACACCCCCTCTCAAACTCACGGTGGATCGAACAGTGTGAGTTTGCCCACAAAGTAACGAAATCTCTGAATAGTGTGGAATTCGGTGAAGAAGTCTGCTGTCTGCTGTGAAGATGTAACAGAATGAAGGGAAATTGTCCCTGCTTCAAAGCACTCACGAACATAGTGGCAATTCATCTCTATGTGCTTCGTTCGCTCATGAAAGACCAGATTGCTTACAATGTGGAACACAGTTCGGTTATCACAATGAAGAGGAGTAGCTCCCGTGAGAGTGACACCCATATCTGATAACAGTCAACGAACATGAACAATCTCTCTAGTAGTAGCTATCATTGTTCTGTACTCAGCTTCGGTGGAAAAACATGCAACAACTGCCTGTTTCTTACTTCACCATGAGATCAGCAAATCGCCAAGAAACAAATAGAAACTTGTGGTAGACGTCTGGAAGTAGGATCACCTGTAATACCCTGATTTTTCAATTAATGAAAAATTATTTTTATTTTGCACGTAGTGTGCACGTGCAATATTTTGGTTGAATTAAATCTTATGATGTGTATAAACGTTTTTTTTATGTATTCTCAAATTATTTTTACAAAAGCCTTTCTTTAAATAAATAGAAAGCCTTATTTTAATTTAATTAAAAAGCCTTATTTTAAAAGCCCAAAATGTATTTTATTTTATTTATTTTAAGAACTATTTTGGCCCAAAAATAAAGCCCATGGATTAATCTCCTTTTTATCTAAACTTGTCATGTAGAAGACTATTTTATAACTATTTTATTTTTGTACAAAATTAAATTGTACAAATTTGGGCCTAGTTGCATGCACGTGCACTACACCTACACGTGCAATGCACACCTTTCTCATGGCCGGTTGGCACTCTTTTTGGAGGGAGTTTTTTGAATTTAGTCATGGTGTTCATGGAGGTGGTTATGTGGATGTGGGTAGTTTTTATAACTCCTACTCTAATCTTGGCCCTCCATCCTACAACCAACTAATCAATCCTAGCCCACCATTTCACTTGTTTTCTAGTATAAATACCCCCTCCCATGGCTACATTCATATGCAATTATATCTTTCTAAACTATAGTCTTACTTTTAGTAATAGTGTGAGTTAAAAAAGAGTGAGAGTTGTGTGGGAGTGCTTGCTTTTTCCAAGGAGAAGAAGGCCGGCCATTGCAAGGGGGAAGCTTTCGGTTTTGTGCTTGGGCTTGGAGGTGCGCGCATCATCTAGGAGGAGGTGCATTCATTCGCTAGGAAGTGTTGCTTTTGTGTTGTTTTCTCTCCATACAAGGTGGGTGGAATTTTCCTTATTTCTAATATAGGAATATATGCTAGATTTCATTAGCAAAAATTGCATGAAAATGATTAATAAGAATGCGCCTTTAATTGAATAAATGATCTCTAGTTGATTGAATTATTGATATGCGAATCATGTGTGATTGTATGCCATAAGAATGTGACTACCAAGTGAGTTAATTATCCTTGTTTCTAATTAGAAATGATTCATGGAAAATGTTAGTAAGAATACATTTTAATGGAAAGTTAGTACACAAATTGATTGGTATGATTAATGAACAATTTGCATGTGACTACATTGTTAATTAAGTTGTGGGTAAAATTCTCCCTGCTTATTAGAATAAATGAATGATGCTAGTATTGATGCTTGGGAATACTAATGAGGATGTTAGTTTAATTAAAAAATTGAAGCATGAAATTGATTAAGAAAGAGCACGCTTTTTGAAAGAGTAACTTTCTTGAATGTTTGATGTGTGAGCATGGTAATTGATAAGTGGCTATATATTTTGTGATGTACATGATTGAACTAGAAGTATATGTTGATTTAAAGAAAATACATTTATTGCCATCACTAATTGTATGTGAAAAATTAATACCTTGTTAGTGCTAATTTGTGAAGAGACCTTTTTGAATTATTTTGGGTTTGGACAAATTGAATGAAATTAGATTTGTATGTTGAATGAAAGATTAATATCAGAAAATTAGTATAAGAAATTTGGATAGAAAAGATTTGAAGACTAATTGTTAACCAATGTCGAAAATAAAAATATAGTAGTTTTAATGAATAATTCATTGATTTGTGTAAAAAATATATTTTTATTAGTGCAAAAATTATTTTATACTTGCTGATATGAAAATCATGTGAAGGGGATTTAATCTGGAATTTTTCAGTAATTTTTACACAGGCAATATGAACCAAGATTAATTGAACATCGAGTTGTTTTAACAACAGTAGTAAAATGATTCATATGGGTTTTAATTTGGTATTGTGACAACCTGAGCTAGTAGCTCAGGCGGTCACTGTGTGCGGTTGGCTTCTCTGGGTCGATCGGTTCGAATCCCTGTGTCCGCAACATTTTTTCACACATTTTTGAAAGCATATAACTTTCGATCCGAAAGAAATATATACTAATTTCGCCCCATTTATAACGCTAGCACAGTTCGGCCTATTGGCGGGTGCTCTTGGCCTTGTTTCCCGTGTGCCTGGGTTCGATTCTCACCTTCGGCATATATATAAAAAATATTTTTTTGGGCTTTTTAGATGTCCAAAAATTGTGAAAAAAATATGGTTATTCTCATAAAAATGTAAGGAATTTTATAAGAATGATTTGGGTACTATTTGAATGAAATACACTATAGTTTGTGAACAAAGGACATAATTAGAGCTATGGTTCTCGATTATGTATTTATGGAAAAAAATATAGCTTATAAGAATAAATAATAATGGTGTATTAGAAGGTGTTTTGGCAAAAGAAACTTGGTTGTGTGACTTGATGCAATTTATTTCTCATTTGTGGAACAAAATGAAGTATGCACATTTGTTAATTGTTGTGCAATCTAGATACCTAATTAAATAGATAAAACTAGAAACAAATTAAAAATCTCGCAAGTGTACGAATCGTTTATAGAAGCGTAGTGACGAGCAAGGGTCGATCCCACAGAGATTGTAGAAATTAACTTACTAATCAATAAAATAGAAAACAAAATCTTAAAGTGTTGATCTAAAAGTCTAAGGAAATGAAAGGATAAAAATCTAAATTAAATAGCATCACAAATTGAGTCACAATTCTCTATTAAAGTAGTTGGGTTTTGATCTCCACCAATAATCAGTAATGCTAAGTCATATACTACATCCATTACTCATGTTTGTTCTCCTTAAGGGCATGGTATCTACTCCTTAAAGTTAATGTTTCCCTAGGCCAAGAATTAGGCATGGTATCTACTCTAATTCGTTTCTTCCCTTAAGTATTTAGCATGGTATCTACTAAGTTGCACTTAAAGAAAACATATGAACAATGGAAACGAACAAACACTTGAAGTTCTAGAAATTGGTATCAGATCTAGATCCTTCAAGTTGATTAAACCAAGAACCCCTAAAGATTCCCTTGTTACAAGATATGAACACGAGATACGGGTCGTCTCAATATGCTCATTTAACAGATTCAGATCTATACTACACAGACTTGATAAACTCAGGTTCTATAATGCAGTCAACTTACTGTCACATCAGTCGACTGCTCTTCAAAAACATCTGAACAAGTTTGAGCATTATAAATCCATACCAATACTCTCAGGTTTAATCAATAAATAATAGAGTAGCATTTAGAAAAATATAAGCATTACATGACTACGGTTTCAATCTACCCAACTATGAAAGTTAGTTGCACATAATACAACCTTTATTGATTAATATAATAGAGTTCATGACTACAATAGAAATAAAAACTAAAGAGAAAGAACAGAAGAACACTGATTTGTATGATGTTGCACTTCAGCCCAATCAGCAGTCGACTTGTTCTCCTCCTTTGATGCTTGTTGTTGATGGCCTTCCTGGCTGATCCAGAGATAGTCCGAGAGATAGATATCTTCTAGCCGCTTCCTTCTTGGTTGGTATTTATAGAACAAGAGAAGAGAATTAGGGTTTGCACTCTTCTTTTTATAGAAAAGTCCTTTTCTTTTATTTATTTCCTCCCTCGTTGCTCTGTGTGTTATTTCTTTCTCTTTTCTTCTATTCTTCCTTTTCTGTTCTGATTTGGATTAGATTTGGACGAATCTTCAAATATCTTATCTTTTAACTCTGCCGCCTGCCAGTCGACTGGTATTGGAGTAAGTCGACTGTGTCGAGACTCTGTGTAAACTTGATTTCTCTGTTCAGTCACCTGTGTGGAAGAATCAGTCGACTGATGCTCTGTAATATTCTGAGTTCATCCTTAAAATCCTGAATCTGCTTCGTTTCGCTGTTTTAGGCTGTTTCCTATGGAAAAGAGAAAATAAGAGTTAAATACCACATATAGAGCTTTTAAATGTCGAATTGCATTAATATTGTTGCTCCTAAAAGTGAATAATATTTGGTTCATCATTAATAAAGTGAAATTTGATTCGTTATGATAATTGATAAAGTGCGTAAAATTTATGTGCAATGATGGACTTGTGAACAAAATTAGGAATCATGAATTGAAAAGAGAATATACATGTGAGTATGAGAACTCAACATGGAAAATTTACAAGTTGAAGATTGTGAAATGAAAATTGAAATAGAGTAGCTAAGTCTCCCCCGGCATTGAGAAATGAAATGAAATGAAATGAAATGAAATTAGACCAAGGTTGGTCATGTTGAAATAAATGAATTAGTGGAGAGGATAACTCTAGAGATTAATTTTTGTTCATGATTTTTTAATAAGATTAAGGATTAGTACATAGTGGAGACGTGATGAAAGTAGAAGAAAAACATGAGTATGGGGGCCATCGAATAGCGGTGTGAGAGCGATTCACAGGCTGCCTGCTTGATGCGTCAAGACATGGCGTGGGCGCTACTCCAGAATTATCGTCCCGGTGGCGACGCTCGTGGGATGTTCGAGTGGCTATGGGTGGTGCCATTGTTCCATGGCAGAGGCTGAATTGTCCATAGGTTGCCTGCTCGATGCGTCGTGTCAGTGCATGGGATTTCCCTCCAGGCTGCCTGGACATGGGCTCATAGATCATAGGACATCTAAGACACTACCGTAATTACAGTAGTAGATTAAGACATAACGAGGGATTGAACCCTAGAAAGATGAAGAACGAATAAGGGCTTGCCCTCGGACCTATGTAGTATGGGATGCATAGAATCCGAACAAGTGCGCATTAGTGTCATATAATATAAACAAATGCATTAAGGACTAAGTGCACAATCACAACACGACATCAATAGGGTAGTCCCTTTAGTTTGAAATGTGACAAGTTTGTGTTTGCTAAATATGGAAAGTTGAGTTATACTATTTCCGGCATAGAGAGGATGGCCGTGAATAATGATCGTCGGTTGAATAAACTGACGTACCCACAGTCTTATATGAGGTAAATGACATGTTAAAGAGGAATGGATGCTGAAAGATTGTACCATGTTGTTGTACATTCATTTAATTGTTGTATTTTACTTCAGCTGTGCAAAAGAAAAGTGTAATATTGATATAAACTCTGATGTAAGATGAAAAGTTTAAATTTCCTTGTAAAATTGTACTAAAGAAAGTGAAAAGATCCTGTAGAACATCTCGAATTCAGTGTATTTGGGATTCAGGGCGTTACATCACTTGCCCAGTCTAAATCAGAATATAAATTGTGATCTAGTTTGGATGTAGAAGGCATGAATAATGAGCAAGTGATAGTGCCTCGAAGATATCTAAGGATCTGAAGAAGAGCACTTTAGTGAACTGATGTAGGAGCAGAAACAAACTGACTAACAACATTGATTGCATGAGAAATATCGGGTTTGGTCATGCATAAGTAGACAAGTTGTCCAACAATCTCTTTGTATCTAGTAGAATCTGGAAGGAGCTCACCATTTGTGGGACGAAGCTTCACATGAAGCTCTAAGGGCGTACCGGCTGATCGACTGTCACAGAGACATGCAGCGGAGATAATATCTTATGTGTATTTCTATTGAGAAATGAGTATGCCTCGTGATCCATGCGCAATCTCTAGACCCAGAAAGTAGTGTAGTCTACCAAGATCTTTCATATGAAAATGCTGGTGAAGGTAGTGGTGGGTGGATGCAATGCCTGTGGAGTCATCCCCAGTAATAATCATATCATCAATATACAATAGTAGAAGTACTCTTCCTTGCGGTGATGACCGCATAAACATAAAGTGGTCATGTGAATTCTGACTAAAACTAGCCTGGGTGATGACACGGTGAAAACACTCAAATCAGGCTCGAGAGACCTGTTTCAGGCCATATATAGCACGACAGAGACGACAAACATGATGAGGAGGAGTGGTCAGGCTAGAAGGAGGATGCATGTAAACAGCCTCAGATAATATGCCATGAAGAAATGCATTCTTCACATCCATCTAGAATAACGGTCACTAATGAACGGAGGCAACGACAAGGAGAGTACGAACTGCAGTCATCTGTGAAACTGGGCAAAATCTCATCATAATTAATGCCATGCTCTTAAGCAATGTTCTAAAAAGCACTAGGCGGTAGTCGGGCGGCCGATGGGGGCCTAGCGCCTAGACCTTGTAATCGGGGATTAAGCGGCTAGGCGGTAGGCGGTTTTTTAATTAATTTATTTATTTATTTATTTATTTATTTATTTATCGTTCTTTTGGGTTTATTTTGTTGTTACCCCTTTTTACTCTTTATTGCTACTCATTCTTACTATTGAACTTTTTCTCTTTGCAATTGTAGGATGGGCTTCACATAGTCGAATCGGTGTATTATTATATCGGTGAACATGAGGACTCTATCTTCTCCATATCCGATGTAAACCACATTGTGGCTACTCATAAAAGAATACAAGTTCTAAAGAGAGAACAAATGTAAAGTTGATAGATGATCTCATGATATGCTTGATAACGATGAACAACTTTAACTAATAACCACACTTAAATCAGATAACTTCCTCCCATCTCATGACATGCTGTCCCATACTAAGTGGATTGGCCATCCATAGATTGCTTTGGAAAGATATGTAGATCTGGGTGACATTTTAAGAGCTGAAAATAGAAGATGAATAAATAGCTTCACCAATGAGGAAAAGCATACGACTTATAATCTGGTAGACTGATTGAGCCTTGAAGTTGTTGGCACATGATACTTCTTATAAACTCCCCCCTTTGGTGCATAACTTCACTTATTTGGCTGCGTTAGTGATATTAAGGTCCATACTTGTAAGTTTTAACATGATTGCTGTGAGAATGCGAATACATGTCAAATTATGCATGATAAAAAAAAGGCTAAAGATATGCTTAAATATTATTAGGAGGAGAAAGTGAGAGCGGTGGGTTTTTTTTACTTTTTTTTAATTACTTAAGGCCTAAGCGGGTCTAGTCCGCCTAGACCCGCCTAGACCGATTAAATGCCGCCTAAGTCCGATTTTAACCGCCTAGAACCCATTTCCGATTTTCATAAACGCCTAGGCCCTAGTCGAGGCGTTGGGGAGCCGCCTAGCGCCTAGGCGCCGCCTAGGCCGCTTTTTAGAACACTGCTCTTAAGTAAATCCTCAAAAATTAGACGAGCCTTGTGCCGCTCAATGGAGCCATCTGGCTGATATTTGGCCTTGAAGAACCATTTGCAGCTAACAGGCTGAACGCCCACAGGCAGTGGAATAACATCCCACATGATAGTCTGATCAAAAGCACGAAACTCCTCTGCAATAACTTTCCGCCACTCGGGAAATTAAATAGCTTCTTGATAGGTTCTGGGCTCACGTGTGGAGTGTATAGTAGTGAAATATACATGAAATTGTGGTGAGTAGGAGGTAAGGGTGGCAAAAATAAACTGATCAGAGGGACCAGTGGCATCAGGTGTGTAACGGGCTGGTGGGATGCCTGAGGTAGAACGTGTTGAATGTCAAACTTGTGGTGGATGGGTAGTGTGTGGGGGTGAGATAGGTGGAGGGGGGCATGCAGATGTGGGGATGTAGGTGGTGACAGTGTAGGATGCTATAGGAATGCAGGTGGTGTCTCCGAAAGAGGAATAATAGGTGGAACGTCAGTATGATGTAGGAAAGGCGCCAAAGGAGTGGGATCATATGGAATACGTGAAGGTAGGGTTGGGAAGATAGGTCAAACTATAGAGGAATCGAGAAAACTAGCATCCACAGGAGAATTCAAGTAATAGGGAGAGTCTTCCACAAAAGACATATCGGGAAATCCGAACACGATCCATCATAGGATCAAAACAACGATATCCTTTATATTCTGGACTGAGACCGAGATGAACTTAGTAGCTTGAGTGGTGAGTTTCGTGCGCTCAGTGGGAGGGGAGAAAGATATAACAGGTGCACCCAAAAGTACGAAGCATACTGTAGTCCGACGGTGAGTGTCGAAGAGCCTTATAAGGTGACATGCCAGATAGGATAGATTAGGGAGTGATGTTAATAAGACTGACAGACGTCATGAAAGATTCAGCCCAGAAAAAATAAGGAACAGAAGAGGAGAGTAGAAGAGCTCCAGCTGTCTCAAGGATGTGATGATGCTTACGTTAAGCTACACCATTATGTTCATGTGTATGAGGGCATGATTGCTGAAAGAGTGTACCATGAGATTGAATGATTGATTTCATAGCAGTGGAAGTGTACTCACGAGCACTGTCTGAGCGAAAGGTTTGGATACACACCAAACTGAGTGTGAGCCATGTTTGTAAAAAACTGGTAAATATCAGGTATCTCAGAGCGTTAGCGCAGAAGAAACATCCATGTGTAGCGAGTATGGTTATCTATGAAACTAACATAATAGAGATAACCTTTTTGAGAAGGTGTAGGTGATGGTCCCCATATGTCAGAGTGAATAAGCTGAAAATGATGGGTTGTTTGAGAAGTGCTTTTGTGATTAAAAGGGAGTGTTGTGTTTGGCCAAATGACAACCCTGACAATCAGACAAATGAGTAAAAGAAAGAGGACCAAGGGCACCACTACGGCCTAAAGTCTTGAGTCGAGACTCTCTAACATGTCCTAAACATTTGTGCCACAGATCAGCATAAGAGTGCACAAAACCAGAAAAATGATGATGAGATTTATGTGCATGAAGAAAATCTAGGTGATATAGACGACCATGTCGGCTAGCATGCCCAAACTCCTGACCAGTGTGAGAATCAGTAATAGAACAATCGAAAGAATCAAATATAACAACAAGGCCACTATCGCACAGTGTACTAATGGAGATAAGGTTCATGGATAAATGAGGCATATATAGAATATAGGGCAACGTGAGAGAGGGAGAGTAGGGATGGCAACTGGGCCGGGTCAACCGGCGACCCACCCGCGACCCGGCCCGCGAACCCGGCCCGTTTAAGGAGTTGACGGGTTCGGGTCGAACCCGGTGAACAGTACCGGGTCGACCCGGGTCGCAAATAACGCGAATTCAACCAGTGAAACCCGGCCCGCGAACCCGTTAAGAAAGCGAATTGAACCTGCCAACCCGCGGGTCGACCTGCGGCCGTTGGACCCGTACGGGTCGAACGGTTGTAACCAGAGCGGCTCTGGACAGAGCCGTTGCCAACGGCTCTTTAGCCGTTTGTTTGGGCTTTTTTTGGTTTTTTTTTTGTTTTTTCCCCCATTTTGAGCCTATAAATACCCCCAAAAATCTCATAAAAAATCACACCTTACTCTCTTACTCTCTCTAATATTATACATTATTTCTAAAGAATTTTTCAACAATTGTAGTATTCATCAAACAAGTCTACAACGAGGCATATACATGACCAAATTTTGGTCGTATCGGAATCAAAATTCAACTTCTTCAACGTCTTCAACTCTCTTCTACCCTCGTCAAATCTACTTCAAGCCCTCCTCAACTCTTCAATTGCGGAATCGGCAAAGTGCTTCTTTCTAGTTTTATTCTATTCTTATTTTCACGGTTTTTTTTACATACGCATATTCCACGGTGAACGGTATCAAAATTTCATACCTCTCTCGTTATATTTTTTTTCGTTGTAGTTAAAATTATTGTTCGTTTTTTGAACTTCTCTATCTCAACCCTCTTGTTTTTTAGATTTGTTTTTGTATAATTCACCGTTCCTACATTGTATATTTTTTTTTACATACTTTAGCACATTACTACATTATGTCTAGATCACGCGGTAGCGGTCATAGCGGGCAAGATTCCTCCTCCTCTTCCTGTAGGTCACCAATTGTCCCAACTAGTGAGCCCGCCCAAGAATACCATGATCCACCTAGGGAACAATGGGGTACACACGACGTTGTTGTAGGTCACATACAATTCGAAGAAGAAGAACAACAACAACAACCAACCGAAACCACACAACCCCGTAGTAGTAGGAAAAGTAAAGGAGAAACTAGCGATTGGCATAAGTTTTATGATTATATCACGGACGAATATTCTCCGGGTATAGGTTTGAAAGTATGTAAAACATGTGGTAAAACATACAAATTCAAGAGGGGTGACGGCACCGGTACAATTAGTAGGCATATCCAACATAACCATAAAGAACTTCTTGAACAACTACAAGGCCAACAAAAAATCAACCCTAGGACCAGTCTAGTTGATAGCCACCCTTATGATCCCGATCTTGTTCGTCGGGAAATGGCCCGATTAGTCATTAAGGAAGAGTTACCATTTTCCTATCCCGAGATTAGGGACTTGGAAAATTTTAATCAAACGACCTTAAACCCTCATTTTAGAAGAATTCTGAGAAATACTTGCAAATCGGATTGTTTTAAAATATACATCGAAATGAAGGACGCTTTGATTGCAATTTTATGGAGTTTAACTTGTAGGGTTAGTTTAACTTCGGATTGTTGGACGGGTGTCAACAATATTCCAATGATGGGAATAACCTGTCATTGGATCGACAATGATTGGATTCTTCAAAAAAGAATCATATCACTTGCAGCGTTGCCGTATCCCCATAGTGGCGCTGAAATAGCAAATCGTATTATAGAAATTTGTGATGTTTTCCATATTTGCAATAAAATTATGTGTATTAGTTTTGATAATGCATCTAACAACAATGTAGCAATTACTACTTTAAAATCCGTATTAAATCCTCCATCTGATAATATTTTTCATGTTAGATGTGCATGTCATATTATAAATTTATGTGTTCACGATGCATTAAAAATAGCCGATCCATATATAGTTAAAATTAGAAATTGTGTACATTTCATTGCATTAAGTCCAAGCATTTTACAAGAATGGAAAGCTTGGTGTAGGGTTAGAAATGTTCCTTTTAGAAGATTTCCAAAGGATGTTAGACACCGATGGAATTCTACTTTTGATTTACTAAATGTTGTTACCGAATATAAAGCAGTTGTAAATGATTTTTGTATCGCAAAAAATATGCACAATTTTGAAATGACTCCCCCCGATTGGTTTTTTGCCGAATCTTTGTTGAAATTTTTAGAACCTTTTAAAACCGCAACTTTAAAATTTTCAAAAACATATTAATCTACTTCTAGTAGCATTTTTATTGAATTAGTTAGCATGATGCAAACATTTAACGAAATGTTAAATGATATCAATGTTGGTGAGATTGTAAAACCTGCATTTCAAAATTTTTTGAAGTATTATTTTCCTCCTATGTTGAATTGTGTTGCTACGGTTATGGATCCTCGTATCAAATTAGAAAGTATGAAGAGTTTGATAGAAATGTTTTTTGCATTACTTGAGGAACATGTAGAATTAGTAATTGATTGCGCTACTTTTTTAGTTCACTTTGAATCTACGTTAAATAACTTGGATGATTATTATGATAGACGTTTTGCTTCTAGTAGTACAACTTCTGTAGTTAGTTCTTCTTCTGGTAGTTCTAAAGGTAAGGGTAAAAGTAGAATTGGTGATAGAACATTTAATTTACTTGAACAAATTCAATCAAAAAAAACCTAGGACTAATCAACCAAATGAATTAAATTGGTATAACCAACAAGATTCTGAGCCTTCTACTTCTCCGCTAGATATTTTACAATGGTGGAAAGACCATGAACATACTTTTAGTATTCTGTCAATTATGGCTAAAGATTTACTAACTCCTCCTGTCTCTACAGTTGCTTCTGAGAGTGCATTTTCTTCAGGTGGCAGGGTTCTAACGGATTACAGGAATCACATGAAGCCCGACACATTAGAGATGCTCGTTTGCACAGAAGACTGGCTGAAGGCTGAAGATAGGATACAAGGGAAAGCACTATCAACGTCCACAAGGGGAGCAACTCGCCGGAAGAACAACAACAACAACAACAACAATAGCTTTGCTTGTTATGTTAAATTATAAAAATTGTAGTCAATTAAAATTGTATATAAGAAATATGTTATTGTATAAAACTTATTTGTTAATTGAATTCTTCATTTTATTAGAAATTGTGAAAATTGTATAACTTAAATTCATATTAATAATATTTCAAAATTTGTTGCCAATTTCACTCTTTCAATCTTATTATTATTATTACGATTTTTAATGTTTATTAGTATTATTACTTACATAGTATTATTATTATTATTATTATTATTATTATTTTAAGCTACAAAAAAAAAAGAAAAATCTAACCCTATATAAACGGGCCAACCCGCGGGTCGACCCGGCCCAACCCTGGTTGAACCCTAAAGGGTTCACGGGTTGGGCGGGCCACCCAAACCAAATTTGAGCCTGGCCCGGATAAGTGGGCAAACCGGCCCGAGCTCGCCCTCTATTCGTGCCAACCCGTACGGGTTGGGCCCGGCCCGGCCCACTCGACCCATTCGCCATCCCTAGGCTTAGGCTTGGGACTAGGACTGGGCTTGTGAGGCAGCGGTGGGCAGGGCATGAAATTTGAAGAGACAAGAGTGAAGAAGAGGAAGGAGGAGAGCAGCAGAAGCCAAGCTGTTATTTGAAGCCATTCGAGAAGAATAACAACTATGAATGCTATAAGGTTTGAAGCGGTGTTACGATGGGAGGTGCAATACTTAGGGTTTTATAGGTACGAGGAGGATATGTGCATTATGATTTGGATCCTGTTGTTTTGGGATACATGATTGATTCAGGCAAGAAAGGAATAGATAACATGAATAGCATGTGAAGTGAGGAATTATGCACCTATTCTAATAGCGTGAGAACTAAGAGAACATCATATAGATGAAATGAAAGTTGGTTTTTGTTTGGGTTTTTTTTTGGTTTTTCTTTTGATAAATTAGTAGAAATAAACCATCCCCTAGTTTGTTCATCATATAGATGAAATAACAGTTGTTTTTTGTTTGGTTTTTTTTTTTTTTGAGTTTTTCTTTTGACAGAAATAAACCAAATGGATTAGAGTCATTCATCTCAATCTAATTATATCCAATGGTCTAGCTTGATGTATCTCATTATCTCATTTTAAGATGTATCTAATTGGATCACTCCTCTCTCTCTCTCTCTCTCTCTCTCTCTCTATATATATATATATATATATATATATATATATATATATATATATATATATATATATAACACCACAAAAAACCTGTCATGCCCCGTTTTCCAAAATATGGGAATACGAGCAAATAACGAAGGCCCATCGAATGATATAAATACCATCCAGTAGCTGTACCATTCTAACTCACAATATGAAAAAAACAATCACAGCCACGTAAGAGAATATGATCACATAAATGAAGAACAACTTCAATACTAAATGAAATAATTCCAAACATAATATCCAACATCTGGGATAAAACAAACTCCGGGTCATAAAAGCCCAAAACAAAGTACAATAACGATAACAAAGTTGAAAGGAAAATTAGCATAAAAGATAATTCAAGCAGTCTATTCATTTGAGCTCCATTCTTTAAAATTGTTGCTCACCAAGTCCTTCTAGTATCACTCCTTTGGTACCTTTAAACTCGTGATCTAAAAATTGAGAAATAATGTCTGTTAGAGCAAGTCACGGACAACAAGTAGCGGGAAACGGAGAACAGTAAAAAGCATGGTATATCAAGAATAAAGGACTGGATCAAAGTCAAGAACAAAGACAAAGGTTGGCAATAAAATTTGGGGTCTATATTCATTTATGCTGTAATCAATATTTACAATTCATGATCAATATCGATGACAGTATACGGGATCAAGCATGCAATGTAAATGTCACGTCCCGCTTTCCAAAACGAGAATACGGAATACGGATACATGACTAAGTCCAGCGAATGATTTTCATCATCCATAAGCTGTCAGGATCTTTACAATATTTCACAGGAATATCAAAGTAATAAGCAAGTTGAAGTCAACCACGCATGTATGAATGAATCAATATATCAACAGAATTTACTTGAAACAAAGCTTAATAAATCTCAAATAAACTAGATCAGAACAAGTCAATCATTTCGAGTCACATTGCCCAATACAAAATAATCCAAGTAAAAGATACATTTATTCGAAATAAGCAACAAGAAATAATAATAACAAAAACTCCAACATCTAAAATCTCAAATGACCTACTCCATCGGCAGCTGATCACCAAAATCTGCAATTTAATAAATTGCAGGGAGAGAAAAAAGAAATAAAATGCCCGTCAATGCAAGTTACGGGCCGCTTGTAGTGCAGGCACAAGTACAGGAAAAATAAACAGATATAGAGTAACAACGGAAACAAACATTGCATGGAGTAGATATGAAAGAGAAAAACAGAATCAAGTAACATGGTATGCTAACAGGTATAAGTGATATGTAACATATGTCAAGTATCATGCAAACAGGTAAACAAATAACAGATGTCAGATGTCATGCAAACAAATAAATAGATAACAGATGTTAGTTGGCATGTAACAGGTAAATAGATAACAGATATCAGGTTATGTCGAGTCTTGTATTTATTTCTACCTAGGTAGCACTTCATGCGTCCCATCCATTTACTATATGGTTGCTACATTCAAACAGTTTTGTTTAGATTTCGTAGTGGACTGTATAGGGCCGCGTGCTCAGGTATCAGATAACAGATAACAGATATAGATATAGACAGATAGAACCTATTGTAGCGCCCCGATTTCTATACACTGGGAAACCGTGATATAAGCCATAATCTTTTCCTTTAATTAGCCACAATACACACAAAAATAGAAAAATTTAAAACTTTTTATTCAACACAAATATATTACAAGTCTGAATGTTATAAAAGTGCAATACATTACATGAGTGTTACAATAATTCCATACAAGCCCAAGTGTTACAAACTTTCAATAAAAACTGCATCAGAGTACAATGAATAATCTATAACACTTGTTACTTTCCGTTGGATGCTTCTCAACATATACAACAGATGTTACAATTGAAATAATGTCAACACTTTGCTCCTCTTGCCTTGAATCCATCTAAATCTTGTACCTGTAGTTTTGCAATCCACTATCTATTGAAGTGGGGACGTCAGTGCATATACTGACGCTTTAAGGCTGATAACTAGCAGCGATTCTCAACTTTAAACAAATAAATTGATGAAAAGAGAAAAGTGAATATATAACTAATGTGTTTGTGTATACTATGACTTAGCCTCTAATGCAAGATTAACTAATGCAAGAATGCTCTTATTCTAATGCAAGAAAGACTCTGCAAAAATATGCAGCCCATACTACATATGCCCCATATCAAGCTGTTTCTTTATATATAGAGATTTGAACCCACGCCATGAATTCGACTCTTGAACTCAACCTGTTTCTGAAGATACAACGTGACTGGTGAGGTTGCCCTGAAACGGTCTAATCCCGCCATTCGCAGTCATATAGCGGTGTCTCCGTTTTTCACTATTGCCCAGCGTACCAGACCTCACTCAAAAATTTGAAGACCCTTCGGAGTTAACTACAACACAGGTTAGCTTGAAGCATCTCCTGTGGCCCCCTAGCAGATAGACCGCAGTCTATGGCTTGTTCGCCTTTCTTAATAGAGAGCATGACGGAGTTCCGGGGGTCCATCCCCTAGCTCTAACAGGATACTTTCTGCCCTTATCATGGTACTTCAGAAATTAACAGACGAGATACGGATCCCGTACTCCGAACTCGTGAGAAGGCACAGACCGTATCCCCTTGACAGGAAGGGTACAACTAATAACACCAATTAGTATTGGTCTATAGAATAGGTCGGATCATAAGGTCACCCTTAATACCAACTCTTTCCCTTCGGCAAAAATGATAATAAATAAGGGTTAAGTAGTAATAGCCATAAGTTACTACCCTAACGATGTCACTAACCCTAAACAATCCGAGGGATGACAACAGTACTAACACAACATGTTAGGTCTAAAGTTAAACTTCGTGAGATAACTCTACTAGGTGCTCAACCTAGACTTACCAGAATCCCAAAGGATATTGTTCATAGCCTATCGATCTAAGACCCCAACAATACGAACGTATTCACATGCTACTACCCTGAACTTGGATTCCGTCTACACTCTCGGCCCGCGATCGACCTACATCGGTTAAGATCTGATGGTGCACGAGGGGTGACTCGTCCACAGTCCATCAGGAGTAAAATAAATACACGTCTTGATGGTCGATGGCTCCTAGGGTAATGATATCACCCTAGACGAGCACAATAACTGCGTACTAGCTAATAAGATACATACAAGTAAAACAACTTACATACGAGCCAACTAGCTACGTATGAGCCAAACGAATTACATATGAGCCAACTGGCTATGTATGCGACAAAAGAATCATATAGAAGCAACCATAAAAGTCTTCTAACAACCTAGAAGCAAAATAACATGCTACTAGCAAAACTTGATCTTTTATATTTAGAAGCAATAGGAGAATCTTCTAATAGCCCAATATAAACATACTACTAATGAGAACTTAATCTTTTATACACAAAAGCAACATAGAAGTCTTATAATACCCTAGAAGCAATTAAACATGCTGCTCTTATCGGAATTCAACAAAATTGGACTTTTTAGAAAGGTGAGAACATCTAATAAAACTCTCTAGTTGAAAACTTACTCAGATTAAGTCAGTAAGAGGTAGAAAAACCTCGAACAACCTAAATAGCGAGCTTCAGCCAAAAAGGCCAGCTGCTGTGACTCTGTAAAAATCATAACTCATACTTTGCTTATCGGAATTTAACCAAATAGGAAATTTTGGAAAGGTGAGAACCTCTACTAAAACTCTCTAGTTGAAAACATTCTTAGACTCAGTCAATAAAATGCACAAAACTTCGAACAATCTAAACAACGAATCTTCAGCCAAAAGGCTAGCTGTTGTGACTTGTAAAAGTCCTAACTCCTACTTCGATTATCGGAATCTAACCAAATAGGACATTTTGAAAAGGTGAAAAGCTCTACTGAAACTCTCTAGTTGAAAACTTTTCCAAATTCAGTAAGTAAGAGGTACAAAAACTTCGAACAATCTAGACAGCGACTTCAGCCAAAAAGGCTAGCTATTGTCAATCTTGTAAAAGTCATAACTCCTACTCCACTTATTGGAATCTAACCAGATAGGACATTTTGTAAAGGTGAGAACCTCTAGTACAACTCTCTAATTGATTACATTCTCAGATTCAGTCAATAAAATGCACAAAAACTTCGAACAATCTAAACAGCGAAGCTTCAGCCAAAAGGCTAGCTGCTGTGACTTGTAATGGTCATAACTCCTACTCCGCTTATCGGAATCTAACCATATAAGACATTTTGGAAAGATGAGAACATCTACTACAACTTCCTAGTTAACAACTTTCACAGATTCCTTATGGAATTCAAATTCTTGCTCTTTGAACAAAATTCAAGAACAACAAAAGACAACACAAAGCTGAAACTTGTAAAGCTCACAACTTTTGCTATACTTGTCGGAATCTAACAAAATTGGACATTTTGGAAAGGGGAGAACATCTACTACAATTCTCTAATAAAATACATTTTCAGATTCCGTAAGAAACTCAAAATCCAGCACTTTGAACACAATTAAAAAACAACAAAAGCACAACAAAAGTTACAACAAAAGCTGAAACTTGTAAAGGTCGTAACTTTTGCTATACTTATCAGAATCTAACAAAATTGGCCATTTTGGAAAGGGAAGAACATCTAATACAACTCTCTAGTTGACCACTCTCTAAGATTCTGCATGGAGCTCAAAATCCAGTCCTTTGAACACAATTTAAAAACAACAAAAAGCACAGCAAAAGCTGAAACTTGTGAAGCATATAACTTTTTGTATACTTATCAAAATCTAGCAAAATTGAAAATTTTGGAAAGGGAAGAACATCAACTACAACTTTCTAGTTGAACACATTTTCAGATTCCGTAAGGAACTCAAAATCCAGCTCCTTGAACACAATTCAAATACAACAAAAAGCACAACAAAAGCTGAAATTTGTAAAGCTTATAACTTTTGCCATGCTTATCGGAATCTAGCAAAATTGAAAATTTTGGAAAGGGAAGAACATCTACTACAACTTTCTAGTTGACCACTTTTTTAGATTCCGCAAGGAACTAAAAATCCAGTCCTTTGAACATAATTCAAAAATAACAAAAAGCACAGCAAAAACTGAAACTTGTAAAGCTTATAACTTTCGCTATACTTATCAGAATGTAGAAAATTTGGCTATTTTGGAAAGGGGAGAACATCTACTAAAATTTTCTAGTTGACAACTTTTTCAGATTGCATAAGGAACTCAAAATCCAGCCACTTGGATTCAAGTCGAATCAACCAAAACAAAAGTTTTTTTTTATGCTTGCTGTTTTGGGAAAACGATTTGTTTCACCCATAAAATTAACCCCAAAAAATCTATAAAAATTAGTACATGATAGTAACACATACAAGATGCTCTCAATTTAATTTGATGTCAAAATTCCAACTTCAACACAAGTAATTAATTCTAACTTCATACTAGTTTAAGATCGATTCTTTAGTGCTCTATTAGAGTTCTACCACTTCAATCTTTTTATGCCTTTTATTCTAGTCCATAAACATGATTATGCATGTGAAATTAGTCCATGTTCTTCATTTAATCAACAATAATAACAATCAACAATAAAAATAAGTTGAGAACCCCCACCCAAAGTGTAGGAAGAACTAGCTAGCTTCTTCTCCTCCTTACTCCTTGTTCTTGCTCCTCTTTAAGAAAACCTCACAAATGAAACCCATGAAACCTTAACCCATCTTTTGATCCTCTCTATCTTTTCTTTTCTTCTCAATTTTTTTTCAAAAATTTAAAACAAAACATCTAGAAGAAGGAGAATGAGATGAGACAGAGACGAGATTGAGATAGACGGGTTAAAAATGGGCTCTTGCCCTTGAATGGCCGGCCAAGGGGTAAAGAGGGGGGGGGGGGGGGGGGGGGGGGCAAGGGTTTGTGGTTGAGAAGAGAACAAGTGTTCTCATTCTCATGGTTCAACAATTTGAGACTAATTTGCAAATTAAAATTGCATTCAACACCCATTCTAATCCCTACCCTCCATTTGATCATGACTGATCAAGAATAAGAGGTATTTTTCCAAAATCACATACTACATGATTACGTACAAAATCGATACGGTACATATACGTAAATACATCTGTCTATACAGATAATTTTTATTAGTTAAAACGAATAATCTCTGCCAAAAATATTGTAATTCAGAAATAATAATAAAAATAATTTTATTACCGCCTCGGAAGAATTCAGTACCAATTTGATACAATACAGATGTATAAAGGTTGGTATATACATATAGATAAAGTCTATTAGTAAAATCGGGTAATATCCCCCAAAAATATTTCAATTCTAAAAATAAAAATAAAGTAATAATAAAATAATAATTTTTTACATCAGCCCGATATTTTACAGACATTTTCTCAAAAATGCACTGTACAGGATTTTTTACAAGTGCACAAAACTGATATAATACATATATATACAGATAACTTTTTATTAGTAAAACCAAGTACACATTTCTACAATATCCACTACTAGATTCCAGCTTGGTTATTTTGTTATTAATATCAAGCAGGCATGCATGTGTCACAAAACAGGGCAAGAATAACATGGTATAAACAAGTAACAGGTTCAGGTTGAAAGGTAAACATGTACAGGTGATAGACAACACATAAAAGGATAGAACAACGAAAATCCTACTTCATGACAGCACGACAGTACTGCACTAAATTCGGAATTCCCGTTGCTATAAATGTGCAAAACTGGATCTGTCAAAAAATTTGGAAAATAGACTCTCGGCTGAATCCAGTAAATATATATAAGTCATATGGTATTTCACAAAAAACATGACTCAAAACAGAATTGTATCCAGCAAACATATTCAGCCAGAAATCAGAAGTTTGTATTCATAACTAGGAAAACAGCATAAAAACTTGCTGATTAAATCAAAGATAAATTTGGGGTATTTCCTACTATGTTTGGTATCAGAAAATAAAGTTTTATAATTTTCCAACATAGATAGTATAGTCAAATAAAATCAGAAAGTAGCAAGATACAGAAACTTTGTAAATCTGAAACTCTGGACACAGCAGTACTAAAACAGCAATTGATTACAAAATATAAATCAAAATCCAGATACGTCAAAAGGGTGATAAAATAGATACAATAGGATACAATTCATATTTACAAAGTTATTATCAACAAGTAGAATCAGGTTGAAATTTTGGTTCTTTACAGAACCGCATGACAATTCTGCAAGTATAGTAGTTGTTTGTAGGCATAAAATAGTTTATAAAAGACATTAATTAAATTCACAAAAATTAGTGGTTAATCTCTATCAAGTCTAGTTGTACTCAGCAAAAAATTGGACCAAAATATAACTTTAACAATTGTATAAAAATAAATAACCATACAAAATTCATATAAAACAGAATTTAGAATTTTCTACACCTCTGAAGTAAAACAGCAATAACTTGCAACTCAAAAATCGAAACTCAGATATTTCAGAAATTCTGGAAAGTAGACAGAGTTCTATATATTTTATATTCACAAATAATTTTTATATACTGGCCTTAGTAGGGTCTAAAATACTGAAGAAAACGGGGTAACGACAAGGACAGAATTATTCTTCATGCATAAAAACAACTAGATCATATGAAACACATCCAAATCATAACAAAACGTGAAATAGGGTATACTAGATGTCCAAACAACATGGTATAGGATATTTAACAGATCTACAACCGGATATACTACTACTAACACATCAAGCATGCAGATTCACACATCATATTATGGTTCACAACCAACATACATATATGAAACATGGATTAACTAGATTTAAGTATGTTATTCATGTCGTGTGTGTAATGAGACAACTACAGCAATTTAACACATAGAGACAAGATATAACAGGGATTTTGCATAAGAATTGTCTCTACAATACAACTACACTACAGGTGGTATTTAGTACTTGTATATGCAATAGAAAATTATACAAGTTACTTGCCTTATAGTCAACGACAGAAACGGTGCAAAGAGTAAGAATAACGAGAACGGATTCCCGGGAAAGAACTCAACGAACGAACAAACCACGGACAAATCTAAAGATCAACACGCACACACCACAAACGAATCGCAAACAAGATTGCGAACACCAAGAACACGAGATCCACACGGATCAAACACTTGATCACGAAAAGAGAAGGGTACAGGATTTGGGTGCACTGCAACGGAAGGTCGGACGGCGCACTGCGGGACGACAATGGATAGAGCGGCACTGGCTGGCATCGCGACTGGGAGGCAGGGCACGCCGGGGGGGTTGAAGGGGCTAGCGTCGGCTGCTGTCATCTTGGGAGGCGCTTGGGGAAAATGGGAGAGTGAGAGGAGGCACGCTGAGGTCGGGAGGAGCACAGGGGTGCGAGCAGGAGGGGATCGGGATGAGCGGTGGCACAGCGGGGTCGTTGAGGCGCTACAGGGGTCGCCGAAGGGTGGTGGTCGGGAGAGAGGATGGGAGGGAGGTCGGAAGAGAGGACGGGAGAGAGGGTTTTGGAGATAGCGGCTAGGTTTTGTGAATAGGGTAGAAGCACAGATGGGTTTTTATATATGCAGGGTAGTATTAGGGTTTAGGGGTGAATGCGGGTTGGGCTTAATGGGTTTAGGGTATTATTGGTTTAATAATTAAAAACAATATGGGTTAATTAGGTAGGGATCCAATAGGGTTTTGAATAGAGCTATTGAGTTTGCTAAAAGAGATCCAATAGAATAAGATGGAAACAAAATGACAAAATAAAATAGGACATGAACAATTATTGAATAGGGCTCAAAATAACAGCTCGAACTATCAAAGACGAAACAATAGGAGACAATAGGATCAAGAAACTCACATAAAAATACGACAAAAAAATAGATGAATATATTGAAAAAGAAGATCCAATACACGGTTCAAAAGAGATACAAGATGAATAAATACCCAAAAAGAAGAAAAAACAACCAAAAATACAGAAAGTGGAAAATAGGGGTTACAGTAAATCTAGGGTTATCATTCATTTTATTAACATATCTAATGCATATAGTAATGTGTCCCATACCACAGATTTGATGCATGCAAACAAGTGAACGTTTTAAACTATGATGGTGAACAGAACAGATCATGTACTCGGCCTGATACCAGGAATTAACAGGAATAAACAGGAATAAACAGGAATTAACGGTAATTAACTACAAGGGACCCCTACCGTGTACAGTCTCCGATTGTGCACTACCAAGTCAACCCTTAATACCCAGAGTTATTATTTTATTTCATCCTATGTGAGCATGCAAGAAGATGTTAAGGTCGTGTAATGCAAGGTGTGACTAATTCTACTCATTACGTGCAAGGCAAGAAACATTTATACTAAATCAATGTAAATCATAGAATGTAGACAACAGGACGTTGTTGTACAAAATCGGATGTTCCCGCTGCTACAAGAAAGAGAAACTGGACCCGTCATAAGTTCTATAAACTAGACTCTCTGTCGGTTCAAGCGCATATACATATGAAATATAAAAAAGAAAGAAACTAGGTTCAAATTCTTATTTTTTACAGATTTTATGTTCAGGTAGCAGTTTATCGACTATGTGCACATATATGTATCGGGTCTGAAACTTACCAATTAATTCCACAAAAATTCAGGGTGATTCCTACGGATGTCTAGTCTCAGCCAAATTAATTTTACATTATAATTTTACTATTATCATGTTCTTTTAATTAGAAAATGAGGACGCTACACATATAATTGTGAATCTGAAAATCCAGACCTAGCAGTAGCAGTACTAAAAGTCGGATATCTTACAGATTATAACTCAGAATCAGGGTGATACACATATAATTGCGAAACTGTTGAATGTTCTGGAAAGTATACTCACAGATCTACAATTCATGTTTACCAATTTCATTCAAATTACTACAGCAACAGGTTTGAAAGTTTGATGCAAACAGAAGCAGACAGCAGGCCAAAAAATAAATTAACATGAATTGATAATAATTTCATCACACAAGCATGTTATATCATGGTAATTAATTAACAGATGTCCCAATAAGTTATTAACATGCAATTTCAGGGTCAATGATGGATTTTTACAATGAGGCCAATTAATCCATGAAATCATTTCCAATCATGAATGTTCCAGTCATCAATCAATTTCTATAGCATGGATCTAATTGTTTTCATATATTTCGTGCATATGCAATGTGCAGTAGGGACTAGGGTTCGAGTCAAAGATAATGGCATGAAAAGAGATTTATCACTTGGTTTCGCCGATGAATCCGTGATAAAGTCTTGAACAAAAAAATACAGATATGAATATGGGAATATGAGCTACTTGCTAGAATCAATGAAAATTCTTGAAAATGAACAATAATAGGGTTCACGAAGACTTTCCTTTACCGATGGTTAATCCGAGTATGAAGAGAATAACAGGATTAGGATCCCGACGACAACACGTGCAACTCAAGTACACAACGATAGCACGTGCACACAAAGGTAAACATCAAATCGTCAACAGCAACGGCGGCAGTTGTCGAGGTGGTGCACAGGGCAGCTGACGAGCAGCAATAAGGGCAGGATCTGATGGGTGGTGGCCGACTGGCCGTTGGCATGGGCCGGGGGCAGATGGAGACAAGGACGGGTTGATGGAGGGAGAGAAACGACAGTATTGGCAGTGCGGCAGCTGCGAGGGTAGGGAACGGTGGCACGGCCTCGGGAGTGGTCGACTGTATGCAGGCGATGCTAACTGTAGAGAGGGTCGACTACGGCAGTTCAGTGGTGACAACCGGAGAGGCTTGACGGTGGGGCAGTAGGGGCTCGGATGAAGGCGGAGGGTGAAGAAGGAGTGCAGGGGTTGAAGGTGTGACTATGGGATGGCTGCGAGGTCGCAATGATGAGGAAGCGGTCCATGATGGTGGTAAAGCGATGGCTGAGGTGGGCTGACGAGGAGCTAGGCAGGTTTCGGTAATCAGAAGAACAGAGGATGGCTGAGCTGGGCATGTCAACATAATCTATAACCTACTGCCTGAACATGAAATCTATAAACAATCAGAATTCGAACCTAGTTTTTGTGATTTTTATATGTCGTATGTATATGTGCTGGAACCGGCAGAGAGTGTAGTTTCTAGAACTTCTAACGGATCTATTTTTTCTTTCCTGTAGTACCGGGAATACCTATTTCTGTACAGCAACGTCCTGGTGTCTAGATTGTATGATTTGCATTGATTTAGTATAAATGTTTCTTACCTTGCATGTAATTAGTAGAATCAGTCACACCTTGCATTACACGACCTTGACATCTTCTTGCATGCTCACATAGGATGAAATAAAATAATAAAAAGCCGGGGTAATAAGGGTTGACTTGGTAGTGAACAATCAGAGAATGTACTCCGTAGGGCCCTTACTACTTGACTGATTACTGTTACCGAATGTAAATTACTGTTTACCCACTGTTAATTACTGTTTACTAACTGTCAATTACTGTTACTATGCAGAGTGCATGATCTGTTGAGTTCACAATCACATTCTAAAACGTTCACTTGTTTGCATGCACCGAACCTGTGGAATGGGACACAGTACTACGTGTATTAGATAGGTTAATAAAATGAATAATAACCCTAAATTCACATTGCATTCCTGATCCTGTATACTGTCATCGATGAAGATGAATTGTAATTACTGATTACTGCATAATTGAATATACACCCTTGATTTTATTGCCAACCCTTGTTTTTTTTTGTTCTTGACATTGATCCAGTCCTTTATTCTTGATATACCATATTTTCTCCTTCTCTGTTTTTCGCCACTTGCTATCTGTGACTTGCTCTAACAGACATTATTTCTCTATTTTTAGATCATGAGTTTACAGGTACCGATGAGTTGTGGTTAGGGGTGAAATGCCACTCGAACCCAGAGCTAGCTGATTCTCCCAGAATGATACCAGAAGGACTTGGTGAGGAACAATTTTAGAGAATGGAGCCCAAGAATAGACTGCTTGAATTATCTTTCATGCTATTTTTCCCTTTGAACATTATTATTGATATTGTACTTTGTTTTTGGGGCTTTTATGACCCGGAGTTTGTTTTCCCAGATGTTGGATATTATGTTTTGAATTATTTCATTTATTATTGAAGTTTTTCTTTGACTGTGATTATTTTTCATATTGTTGAGTTAGACTGGTACATCTTATGGGTGGTGTTTAGATCATTCGCTGGGCCTTCGTTACGTGCTCGTATTCCCGTAGTTGGGAAACGGGGTGTGACAATATGTAATGTGGAAAACAAAGTAAACTTATATAAGAAAACTTTGAGTTTCAAAATTAATACGAACGGAACAAGAAAAAATTCTTAAGTTATATATATATATATATATATATATATATATATATATATATATATATATATATATTATCAATTCCAATATAATACTATATCTATACCCTTAAGTACAGGGTATTACATGATCACTCAAGGGTGGCAATGAAAATAGGGCCCCATAGGTTGGTCTATGGGCAATGTTGTATAGAAATGTGAAGAGGTGGAGGGTTGTGGCTGCACACTCCTCGTGAGGTGGAATGGTAGTGGGGCCCAGATTCTTTGGTGCTTGCTGCACATGAAAGAAGAAAGAAAGAAATAAGTGTGTGTGTTGTGTGTGGGTGTGTGGGAAATGTCCCACATTTGAAGATTCATTAGGGAAGAATATGTATGTTATAGATTGCCTATGATCTCTAGGTACAAACAAGCTATAACATTTTTTGTGAGACAAGCCTGTGGTGGACAGTTGTTAGGATTTAATTTGTCCCCGTGCGCGTGTAACACCCCAAATTCCATTTACATGTAATTCGTAGCACAACAGGATTTTTTTCTTCAATTCGAAATACAATTTTAGAAGGAAAACAAAACCTTCTTTTTATCATACACAAGGTTCTTTACATCAACGCAGCGGAATTTAAATGAATACAAAAACTTAAATCTGAAGATAATATTTAGCATCAATTCATCTTTATGTCCAAGCCCTGTACTGAAAAACTGTGGGTACATCAGTTGCATACAACTGATGCAATGCTTTAAACAGCGATTCTCTTACTTTAGCAAACACAAACTTGAATGCACAATAATGTTTAAAAGAGTGACTATCCTAAACATGTCAGTATATGATATGACTTAATGCCTAAAGCAGATGTTACACTATGATGACACTAATGCATACTTGTTCAGATTCTATGCATCCCATTCTACATAGGCTCGAGTGCAAGCCCATATCGTACTCCATATTATAGGGTTTAATCCCAAACTATGTATATTCTACTACGGTAATAAAAGCAAGTTTTAGTCGTTCCACGAGTATGGACTCCAGCCCTGGAATACACCGTCAGGCTGCACAGAAATCCTCGTCGTGTGAACATCCCGCAAGAGTCACTCCAGCCCCGGTGTATACATATATAATTGTGAACTACCTCCCATCCGCTCAACTATTCATGATCGTGGAATCCACAGTCAAATCAATCATAGTGCCTGATTTAATTGAGGATCTCCTCACCCTGCTAGCAACCACAGTCTAGGATTCCACCGTCAGACTATATGGATGCCACTTATGTTTGCCCAGGTTTTATGACATCTTCTCCTCATGCTTATTCTTAAATTTAAAACATGAATAATAATTCCACCTACAGCTAGCTTACCCTCCCACTGGTCTTAAACAATACACCGAGAACGATAGCCTATATTGGTCACTTCTCAAATTCAATAATCATTATCATCACTTTGCTAGTATCTATGTCTCACTAAGTCTCTAGAATCATTATCTTTCATGTTCAACAGCATGGGGTACTCATACCCTCATGATTCTCATTTTCAATTTTATTTGTTCACATCTCATTCAATTCTTTTAATCTATTCTCTTATTTATTCATCATTTAGTAAGCACTTCTTGGTTAACTAGCCAACCTATTCATTTTTAATAACTCACAAAGCTCTTTCGATTATTATAACCCCTTTTCATATTCACCTATACTTCAAGCATGATTCTCAATTCATAGTTATTCAAAATTTAAACCACAATCTCTTGAAGATTTATCACTAGAAGTTCATTATTTAAATCTCATCATTGTTCTTTGATTTTATTACAAATCAACACTTAAAATCTTAATCATGTATATTCGTCTTGAATTTAAATCTCATCTAATACAATAAACATGATCTTTATTTCTCAAAAATATTTCTTAGAATACTATAAAATAATTTCCACGTGATCTAATAATATTCTAGAATATTTATATGATTTTTCACAACATTTAAACCTTGACAATCTTAATTATATGAAATAGAAATAGAAAGGCAACTCCTGGGCTCGAACCAACGATCACCGAAATCTCCAACAGTCGCCCAACCAATGAGCCACTCACAAATTCTGATAAGGAAATTTACTTAGTTGTTTTTATCACCAACAAACCTTTATTTTTCTTTGAAATTATTTTTTAAAAAAATGAAAAAGAATACAGCCCAACCCAGGCTCGAACCCACGACCAGAGGACCCCCCCCCCCCTTCAGGCAACATGTGGCAGCGGCAGGCACGTTGGCACCTGCGCTAGCCACCAAGGTCAACCACCATTACTGATTATATATATGTTTAGAACCATATTACTCAGCTCTCTGTTTTCCATTATATTTTAACTTCTTCATTCTATTTAATTTCCATCTTTTGTCTCAAAAAATATTTATTCATAAAATACATCTCTAAAATTCCAGTGGCGATTTCATATTGATTTTATTTATAATAGAGTGATTCTATACATAATAAATGTAGATAGCAACTTTTTTGGCAACTTTTGTACACATATGCCTTTCTAAATTACCACTACTACGGTACTAGCATGAATGTATTTTTTCTCTTTTTCAACATTATTTGAGATGAGGGGGAAATTCTCTCCATAAAATTTTATAATCTATCCCAAACAAAGCACAACTTAAACCCCCTTCACATACATTTACAATTTATCTACAAAACCCAATCGTAGTATACTACAATTTTGCATGAGATCCATGTAAAATACTCTAATATAAATTGTAGCTTGACTACAAGCAATTCTTCATTGTAATTTTTCCATTAGCATGCATTTTTCCACATTTGCCAACCATTAAAATACAATATGCATCACATAAAGGAAATAGAAATAAAACAGCTCATGCTACATCTACCAGTCTAACATAAATTACCTAAGCATGCATCCTATACACAATTAGAAAGCAGGAAGAGCCACCCACCTTGTTTGATGGAAATGAAAGAAAACTCCTACAAAAATTGCTCCAACATAAACTAGTCTCTTCTCCTCCTTAACAAGCCAAACCGAAAAGCTCTCCCTTGTTCTCAAACAAATCCTGAACCTCTCTTTCTTTTCCTCTTTTTTCTTTTGTTTCTTTTGATCTTTTGTGCATTGTTCATGCATTAGGAGAGGTATTTATACGGTTATTGTGAGAATGAAAAGACTCCCACTACCCAATTAATTACCCACTCTCACAATTCACTTCATAATCCACTTCCTCTTCCTTAATGTGGCCGGCCAACCATTGGGTGCACAACACGTGCACGTGCACCCTATGTGCACACACTTCTTAATCTTTTAATTATTGTTATTATTCTATTTGTAGGTATTGTTAAATGACAAGTGTGTAGGATTTAAAGTGTGCATGTAGAACAAATCATGGGCTTCTCTTTTAATTTTCTAGTGGGCTTTAAAATAGACTTTAGGCCTATGGGTTTTTATTAAAAATAAATAATACAAATGTGACAAATAAAGTGAGAATAAAAATGTACATCACTTTGAAATATTTTAGGGAATAAAATACATAAAATTTACGTCCAATGCAAGTGCAAAAATATAATTATTTTTTTGGATGATACATCACTCCCTCCTTAGAATAATTTCGTCCTTAGAACTACGCTTAAACAGTGGGAAAACAAAAGAAAAAGAAAGTTTACAACTTTTAGTCAAAAAACTCATGATGGTCTCTCATCATCCTTTCCTCATATTCCCAGGTGGCTTCCTCAACCAGTTGATTCCTCCACATGAACTTGACCATGGGTATAGTTTTGTTCCTCAAAACTTTTTACCGATGGTCCACATTCTCTACTGGGCGCTCCATGTAGCTCATATCTCACTGCAGGCCCTCTGGCACATATGGCAAGTGATGACTCGAATCAGGAATGTAACCTCATAGCATAGACATGTGAAAGATATTGTGTACTTGGGCTAGCTCTTCCGGCAATTCCAACTGATAAGCTGTTTTCCCAATCCTCTTGAATATCTTCTATGGTCCTCTGTATCTTGGTGCTAATTTTCCACCTTTACCAAATCATTGGTTGGAGATACTTTCAGGAAGACATAGTCACCTTCTTCGAACTCCAAATCCCTTCTTTGGTTATCAGCATAAATCTTCTATTTGCTCTGCACGTCAACTAGCCTCTTCTAGATCAGCTCAATCTTCTCTGAAATCTGTTGCACTATTTCCAGCACATACATTTGCCTTTCCCCACTTCATACCAGTACACCGATATTCTACACTTCCTCCCGTACAATGCTTCGTATGGTGCCATAACGATGCTTGTCTGAAAGCTGTTGTTGTAGGAAATTCCACCAGAGCTAAGTGCCTCTCCCAGCTGCCTCCGAAGTTCATTACACAACACCTCAACAAATCCTCCAACACACGATTTACTCTCTCATTCTGCCCATCGGTTTGAGGATGAAAGGCAATACTGAAGTCGGTCCTGGTCCCCAAAGCTGTCTGAAGACTCCTCCAAAAGTGCGATGTGAATCGTGCATCTCGGTCTGACACAATTGAAACGGGAACTCCATGTAGTCGTACTATAACCCCTATTCCTGCAAATACATATTTCTTGAATATTTTCTATATTTCAAATTTTTATAAATTCGTTATGTGTTAAATTCGGTTTGGATTTTATATTAAAGTATCTTCTAATTGACAATTATATTCATTTTCGAATAGTGGTGTACTTTAACTTTGTTCTATAATCCTTATTGATCGATTATTTATATTTGAGACCAAACCAAATATATTATTACTATTTAGATTATTTTAATGAAATTGTTAAACACCTATTCCTATTTTATACAATCTTAGTATTATTATTGTTATTGTTGTTATGATTATTATTATTAGTATTAGTATTGTTATTATTATTATTATTGTTGTTGTTGTTATGATTTTTATTATTATTGTTATTATTATTATTATTATTATTATTATTATTATTATTATTATTATTATTATTCTTATTGTTCTTATTGTTGTTGTTGTTGTTGGTGCTGCTGTTGTTGTTGCTGTTGTTGTTGGTGCTGCTGCTGCTGTTGCTGCTTTTGACTGTATATTAAAAATCCATCTTTAGTTATTGTGACAACCCGCAGATTTTAATCCATCTATTATTATTATTATTATTATTATTATTATTATCAAGTACAAACCATATATATTATTTATATATGACTATTCTACTTATTGTGAAAAGCTAAATCTTAATCTAATTGTATTCTTTCAATTAATTCCGTTTTCTATTGAACCCTGTAAAATCGTGTTGTACAACCTATTTTAATATTTTGTGTATTGAGTACTCTAATTTAATCTATTATTATCCTAATTGTTTATCCTATTTATCTAAACCCAAATCCTAACCCATTAATTGATTCATTATCCAAACCCTATAACCCATCTCTTATTGTATCCAAACCCGAAACCCGCTAACCCAACATCCCTACCCTATTCCCTATTTAAAGCTAACCTACCCTAACCCTAATTTCTGTGTCACCTTACCCCCTACCCCCTACAGCCGCCTTCCCCTACCTCTGTTTCCCGAAACCCACGCCTCTTCTCTCCTTCCCCGTTCGACTTTGAGGATCCCATCGCTCCTCTGCCCTCGTCTTCACCCTATCCCCCTCGTCGGGCCCTTCCACCGCACCACCTCACCTTCATCGACTTCCACCGTCCTCTTTCCACCGACTGCGAAGCCCATCAACGTCGACCACCTGCACCTCGTCTCCACCACCCATTGCCTCCATCGTCTTCATAAATCGAACCCATCATCGTCTTCACATTTGACCATCCACCGCTTTCAACCCATCACGTCTTCCCCTGTCCCCCTTCTCCTCTGTTTCGCACCTCCCCATCGTCAACTCACTCCCCGTCTTCCTCATCGACTCCCACCGCCATTGCCATCGCCTTGCCTTCCCCACCCTCATCTCCTTCCCCGTCAACCTCCTCACCTTGTCGTCCTCCCATCCTCTATCGAAACAGAGTGTTTCGTCGCCAGCACCACCGTCGAACCCCGCCATCTTCATTGTTGTTGTCCTCGCCGCCAGCCCACCATTACCGCCTCCACCATTGCCGCTCCAGTCGACCACAGTTGTCCCCGCTGCTGTCTGTAACCCTTGTTTTCGCTAATACGTATTTTTTGTGTATTTTTTGTATATTTTTGGTATTTCAAATTTTTGTAAATTTATTTTTCTGCTCTTAAACTCTTTTTGTTAAAATTTGTTTTTGGATTTCCTATTAAAGTTTAGTTATGATCAATAATTTTATTGTAACTATTTTCTATGAATTTTATATTGTAATACAAATCTTATTTTTGTTATTATTACTTTGATTTTTGTTATTATTATTACTACTACTACTATTATTAGTACTATTATTGGTTTATTCACTATTCTTATTATTATTATTGTCAGTATTATTATTATTACTATTATTTTTAATAATGTTATTATTATTATTCTTATTGTTATTGTTTTTATTATTAGTATTAGTATTTCTATAAAGTCCTATTATTTTTCTATTGGATATTACCCATACCCTAACCCAATACCCGATTGAAAACCCTTTAACCCTATTCCTTATTGGATTTTTATTGAAAACCCAACTACCCATTTAACTATAACCCATTTCTCTACCCTGTCTACATTCCTAAACCCATCAACTCTTTTTCATAACCAATAACTCATTTAAATCCCTAACCCATACACTATTTTTAAACCCAATAACCAATACCCATTATATCTTATACCCGTTTACCTAACCCTACCCTATACCCTATATATTCATCCCAAGCTGTATCCCCCCCTTCAGCCGTTTCGTCTTCAACGTCTTATCCCTTCCTCCCGTCCACTATATACCCGAACCCTAGTTGCACCGTCCTCCCCCTTCCTGCAGCTCCCGTTTCCCTCTCTCTCCTGCCTCCTCTTCAACCTCTCCTTCGATGAAGGCCAGCGGCGACCCCGCAACCACAGCAACCTCCTTGCCATCCATGCATTAACAGTGCCAGACGACAGCAACCCCCGTGCAGCGGTGCTCCCCCTCCCTGTAGCGACCAGCGACAGCCAGTGCAGCCCATGGCCGCCGTCGCCCCACGGCAGCCCTATGCCCTGTCCCTGCTCCTCTGGAGTGATGGACTGCAGTGCTCCCTCCCGACATCAGCAGTTGCTGTTGCTGACCGTCGCCGTGGTCCCGCTGTCGACCACCCTGTGTGTTGCTCTTCTTCCCGTTGTGCCTGGCTCCCTGTGTCGACCACAGCAGCCACCCGCTGCAGCCTCGTGCGCCCCCTCGCCCCATTGCCATGCTGACCACCCTCGCAACCTCCTGCTGCCGTCCTCCGGCCGCTTCCGTCTGTCGCAGCCCAGCCGAGCCACAGCCATGGAAGTGTTTGCTGTTTTGATCAAGTGTATTGTGGGTTGTCGATCTACTTTTGATCATCTTCTGTTGTGAGCCGTCCGATCTTGATCATCTTAATCATCATGATCTCTTGATCTGGCCATCCGATCATCGATCGATCTTGATCATCATCATTATCTTCATCATCTTGATCTTGATCCCTTGATCTCATCTGTGTCGATCTGCTTGATCGTTGTTTGATCATCTCGATCTTCATCATCGTCGTGATCCGTTCCTTGGATTGTGTTTGTGATCTCGATCGTTTTCATCTTGTTTGCGATCAGTTTTTCATCTTATTCGTGATCATCTCGCTCATTCATTCGTTGAGTTCGTTGCCTGGGAATCCGTTCCCGTTATTCTTGTTCTTGCTCCGTTTTTGTCGTCATCTCTCAAGCAAGTAACTTGTATTCTTTTCTTTGTGTAATCTATATAATAAAACACAAAGAAAGCTATCAAGTGGCTCTCCTTCAATCCCTCAAAAAATTAAAGGCCCAGATCTAACATCACAAAACATATTTTTCCCCCCAAAACTCAAATTCAAATCCCCTACCCAAAACAACTCCTATATTTATTTAATTCTTTCTCTCTCTCTCTCCCTCCCTCTTCTATTGAAAAAATTAAGAAAATAAAATTTTTTTAAATTTCTAAAAATTCAAAATTAAAAAACTAAAAAAATTAAAATTATAAAAACTTTTCAAATAATTCAAAAAAATAAAAAAAAAAATCATATAATATGTTTTTTGCTGGACTCCCAAAAGTTTCTCATATAATATGTTTGCTACTTCAATTAATTTGCTAGATCTCCAAAACTATTTTATATGATCAAACAAGGTGCACCGTTCCGAAGACGTGCCGTAGGCACGTGTCAACGGGCAAGTCTAGTACAAGTACTAAATACCACCTATAATGTAGTTGGGTTCTAGAGACAATTCGTGTGTGAATCCTCTGTTATATATTGTCTCTATTGTGTTGATTCGACCATAGTTGCCTCACAACATACATGACATGAAACCACTAGGGATGACCACTTTTTGGATATATATATATGCATGCTCTTTTGTAATATCGTGTGCTTGATGTGTTATTCGTGCTATACTTGTCATGGACTTGCAAAATACCCTATACCATGCTGCTTAGACATCTAGTAAACTATATTTCATATTTGGGTTGATTTGGATGAGTTTTACATGAACTAGACAATTTTATGTTCGAAGAATAATTCTGTATTTTTTGTTACCTTACTTTTGATCAGTATTTTAGATCCTATTAAGGTCAGTATATTAAAAATATTTGTGAATATGAATTGTAGAGAATTATGTCTATTTTCCAACCCTTCTGATATATCTCATTTTCGTTTCACAAGTTGTGAGTTATGTCTATTTTACTACAGAGGTATAGAAAGATTTCCAGATTGTGTTTTATATGAATACTGAAGAGTAATCTATTTTTATCATGATGTCAAAAGTATTATTTTGATCCAATATTTTGCACAATACAACTAGACTTGATTGGTATTAACCCTGAATTTTTTTGGATTTATGTGATGAGGTTTACAAACCGTTCTATATTTTCAAACAATTACTTTACTTGCAGAATTTTCTTGCTGTTCAGTAAAGAAACCGAATTTTGACCTGATTCTATTTGCTATCTCTGAAAACTTTTTGAATATGAAAGTTAGCCTACTGTGTCTATTTTTTCACCCTTTGGATGGATTTGGATTTCGATTTATGGTTTGTGAGATATTGCTGTTTTCGTACTGCAGTATTTATAATTCCAGATTTACAAAACTAATGC
This sequence comes from Hemerocallis citrina, assembly GCA_017893485.1. Lineage (NCBI taxonomy): Eukaryota > Viridiplantae > Streptophyta > Magnoliopsida > Asparagales > Asphodelaceae > Hemerocallis > Hemerocallis citrina. The sequence continues at coordinate 47,479,843 of CM030367.1, forward strand.
AACTTGATATTTTCTGATTTTTGTTGACTAAACTATTTATACTGAAAGATTATGAAACTTTATATTCTGATGCTGCACATATAGGGGAATACCCCCAATTTTTCGTGGAATTAATTCGTGAGTTTTCATGCTATTTTCCTATTCTTAAATACAAGTTTATGATTTCTGGTTGAACACGTTTTCTGGATTCAAATCTGTTTTGAGACTTATTTTGTGAAATACCATATACTTATATATTTTTGCTGGATTTGTTCAGGAGTCTATTTTCTAGATCTTCTGATGGATCTAGATTTGTATTCCTGTGGTATCGGGAATCTCAGTTTTGGTGCAGCAACATCTTGCTGTCCGGAATTGATTTTTGCTATATTTAAATGTTTGCATGTTGTTTTTTGTATTTTGTGATTTAGAACATGTTTCTTGAATCATATGAGTCCTTGATACATCCTTGTCCTGTCCTGATTTTTTTTCCGTTATCTAGTGATCATGTGTATTTTGTAATAAAAGGTAACAAGCCGGGGGTTAAGGGAATCTAGTAGTGGACAATATAGAAAAATGTACTCGGAAAAGGGCCCGTGTTTCCCACATTTAGAATTTGGTATATATTTGGATTACATTTGGAATTTGGTATATGATTTGGATTACATTTGAAATATGGTATATGATTTGGTTAATTTGGAATTTGGTATATGATTTGGATTACTTGATACCTGAGTACATAACCTTATAGAATCCCTTACGAAATCTAAACGAAATTGTTTGAATGTAGCAACCATTTGACAAAAACCTGGGGCGCATGAAGTGCTACCTAGATAGTAATAAAACAAGACTTGTCATACATGATTGCCGGTTACATGCTCATCTGTTACATGCTACCTGTACCTATTAGTATATTATGTTTACTTGATTTTGTTTCATGATTCATGCTACTTGTTCTATTTTTGTTATCATGCCTATTCCATGTTATTTGTTTATCCTTTCCCATGTACTTGTATCCTGCACTACAAGCAGCCCATAACATGCATTGATGGGAGTTTGTTTTCTTTTTCTTCGTCCTACAATTTATTAAATTGCAGATTTGGAGAATAGTTACTAGATGGAGTTGGTGATATGAGATACTAGCTGCTGGAATTTTGCTATATCTATTTATTTTTTCTTGTTGCTTATTTGAACAATTGTACTTGATTACTTGGAATATTTGTATTTAGGCAATGTGATCAAGGGTTATTGACGTATTCAGATCTGGATTATTTGAAATTAAAATATTTTGGTTTCAAGTATTTTTGTTGGTATTTTGATTCATATATGCATGCTTAGTTGATTTTTCTTGCTTCCGACTCTGATTATTCTTGTGAAATGTTGTAAAGATCCTGACAGCTTATGGATGATGAAAATCATTCACTGGGCTTAGTCACGTATCCATATGTCGTATTCTCTTTTTGGGAAGCGGGGCGTGACAATGTCTCTCTCTCTCTCCTTGTGGTTGTCGTCCGCTGTGTGATTTCCGATCTATTGAGTTTCGCTATTTGCTGTGTGTTGGAATCGGTGTTTGTTGTTTTGCTATTGGGGGATCTCGTTGCTTGTTGTCTACTGTGCTATTGGTTGCTTTTGTATTGTGCATGCTACGTGCATCACATGTGTTGCTGTTGCTGCCGTCTCATGCATTCACGTAGCTTGCATGTGTCGCCATCGGGATTCTCATCCCGTTATTCTATTGTATTAAGATTTACCGTCTAAAGGGCAGGTCTCTCTTGAACTAGTTTATTTTTCTTGTTCAAGAACTCTTTTGATCCCCGCAAGTAGATCCTGATTATTATCGTATTGTTACACTGTTTATCTTCTATTGAGTATATTGAGGGTTTTCAAGAGCTAACCCAAGATATTCTTGACTTCGTGCCACTATCTTTGACTCAAACCCTAGTCCTTATTGCACATTGCATATGCACGTAAATTATAAATACAATCGAATAATGTTATAGGATTGGAATTGAATATTTCCAATCAAATTTGATTTTCATGAATTAATTGCCTTGGTTGTAAATTGCATCGTTAATCTTAAAATTGCATGTTAATCACCAAATAGAACTTTTGTTAATTAATTATCATGAGATTGTATGCTTGCGTGATGAAATTATTGTCTATTCATGTTTATTTATTTTCTGGCCTGCTGTCTACTTCTTTTTGTATCAGTCCTTTGAACCTGCTACTGTAATAATTTGAATGAACTTTGTAAACATGAATTCTAGCTTTGTAAGTTAATTTTCCAGGACATATGACGGAATTGAATTTTGATTTATAATCTGCTAGATATCTGACTTTTAGTACTGCTATGTCTGGATTTCCAGATTCACAATTATATGTATATCACCTAGGTTTATTAAAAAATAGAACATGTTAGTAGTAAAATTAAAACGTGAAACTAAATTGGCTGAGACTAGACATGTGTAGGCATCACCCTGAATTTTTGTGGAATTATTTGGTGAGTATTCTGACTTGATACATATATGTGAACACAATCTATAACCTGCTGCCTAAACATAAAATTTGTAAAGAATAAGAATTTGAACCTAATTTCTATGTTTTTTATATATCGTGTGTATATTCACTGGAATCAGCAAACAATCTAATTTCTAGAACTTCTAACAGATCTAGATTTTCTTTTCTGTAACAGTGGGATTATCTGTTTCTGTACAGTAACATCCTGCTGTCCAGATTGAATGAATTGTGTTGATTTAATATAAATGTTTCTTGTCTTGCCTGCAATTAGTAGAATTAGTCACACCTAGCATTACACAACCTTGACATCTTCTTGCATGCTTACATAGGATGAAATAAAATATTAACAAGTCGGGGTATTATGGGTCGACTTGGTAGTGAACAATGGAAGACTGTACTCGGTAAAGGCCTTATTGTTTACATTGATTGATTGGAAGGTAGAGTATCGATTGCAAATTATTAATTGTTAATTACTGTTTCTTAATTATTGTTATCGATGCCGCCCACACGATCTGTTGAGTTCACCATCACAGTCTAAAATGTTCACTTGTTCATATGCACCGAACCTGTGGAATGAGACACAGTACTACGTGTATTAAATAAGTTAATAAAATGAATAATAACTCTTACTTTACATTTCATGCTTGATCCCGTATAATGTCGTCGGTATTTATATTGAATTGTAATTATTAATTATTGCATGATTAAACATATACCCTTGACATTATTGCCATTCCTTATTTTTGTTCTTGACTTTGATGCAATCCTTCATTCTTGATATACCATTTTTCTTATTGTTTTCTGTTTCCCACTACTTGCTGTCCGTGACTTACTCTAAGGACATTATTTTCTCTATTTTTAGATCTTGAGTTTATCAGTACCAAATGGGTGATACCAGAAGGAATTGGTTAGCAACGATTTTAGAGAATAGAGCGCAAGAATAGACTGCTAGAATTATCTTTTATGCTATCTTTCCTTTGAACATTGTTATTCTTATTGTACTTTGTATTCCAGACTTGTGTGTCCTGAAGTTTACTTTTTTCCAGATGTTGGATATTATTTGGAGAATTTATTTCATGATTATTTTTGAGTTTATTCATTGTTCATGTGATTATTATTGTCTTCCGTGGTTGTATTCTCTTGTATATTGTTTAGTTGATCTATTACAGCTTATGGATGATGTATAAATCATTCGCTGGGTCATTGTTACGTGCTCATAATCCCTATTTTGGGAAGTGGGGCATGACACGTACAATCTCTCCGATATACAATTCTGCCAACCTTTCCTTTGACCAAGTAATCTTCATGGCAAAAAAGTGAGCGAATTTGGTAGTTAATCCACTATCACCCAAATTGCATTGTTCCCCTTGGGACTCCTGGGTAGCCCTGTGATGAAATCCATGCTGATGTTATCCCATTTTCACTCCGGAATGGGTAACGGCTGTAACAATTCTTCGGGCCTCTGATTTTCTGCCTCGTTTTGTTGACAAGTTGCACACTTAGCCACAAACTCCGCCACATCCCTTTTCATTCCCGACCACTAGAAATACATCTTGGCAGATCCTGGATGTGCTGATAAAAGAGTGGTGTGTGCCTCCTGCAGGATGCTCTCCTTCAATTCGGCTTGATCAGGTTCACACAACCTTTCTCCAAACCACAGTACTTCGTCCTTTAGCTAGAATTCTGCCAATTTGCCCGTGCTGACTTTGCTCTTTCATCTTCTGGATCTCTGGATTTGACTTCTGACCCCCGGTAAATTGATATGTTAGCGTAGGCTGAAGCTTTAATTGTGCGAAAGATGCTCCCAGTCTTTGTAACAGAACTTCAATTCCAGCTCGATCGAGCTCCTCTGCCAGTTCCTCTCGAGTCGTGATCAAACAGGACAAGCTGCTCTTCCGACTAAGTGCATCTACCACCACATTTGCTTTTCCCGAATGATACTTTATTTTAGGACTGATATCCTCTAGCACTTCCAACCACCTCTTCTGCGTCAAGTTTAGATCCCTCAGCTGATAAATGTATTTCAAGGTTTTGTGATCTGTGTACATATTAACATTCTCTCCATACAGATAGTGCCTCCACTACTTCAATGCAAATATAATCACTGGCAACTCTAGATCATGGGTTGGGTGGTACTTTTCCTCATGCGGTCTAGACCCATAAGCTATTACCTTCCCCTCTTGCATCAAAACACAACCCAATCCTCGGTGTGAAGCATCACTGTAGAAATCATAATCAATCCTTGCTTTCGGCAAAGCCAGAATTGGAGCGGTAGTCAACCTCTTCTTTAACTCTTCGAAACTCGCTTCACACTGCTCTGTCCACTTAAAACTCACATTCTTCCTTATAATCCAAGTGAGTGGCACAGCTATCTGAGCATAGCTTTGAATAAACCTCCGGTAGTAGCCAGTTAAACCTAAGAAGCTTCTGATCTCCTTCACGATTGTTTGGTCTTGGCCAATCCCTCACTGCCTCTATCTTTGGGAGATTAGTGGCTACTCTCTCCTTAGAAAGGATATGACCTAGGAACGCGACTTCAGACTTCTAGAAGTCACACTTTGACAACTTGGCATACAGCTTATGTTCTTGCATCTACTTTAAGACATTTGCTAAATGCATAGCATGCTCTTCCTCTGACTTGGAGTAGACCAAAATTTCATCGATAAACACCACGACGAAGGAGTCAATGAATGGTTGTAAGACCATATTCATCATGTCCATGAATATAACCGGTGCATTCGTCACTCCAAACAGCATAACCAAGAACTCGTAATGACAATGTCGAGTTCGAAGTGCAGTCTTATGCATGTCCTCTTTCTTTACACGAACTTGGTGATAACCCGACCGAAGATCTATCTTGGAGAAAACAGCTGTCCCCTGTAGCCAGTCAAAAAAATCATCGATTCGCTGAATCAGATACTTATTCTGGATGGTAACCTTATTCATCTATCTGTAATCGATGCACATCCTCATCGATCCATCATTTTTCATCACCAATAATGCCGGCGCTCTTTAAGGAAACACACTTAGCCTGATAAAACCCTTGCCCAATAGCTCTTCAATCTGCTTCTTGACCTCATCCTGTTCTACTGCCACCATTCTGTACGGTGCCTTGGAAATCAGTGCACTCCCTGGCTGAATGGTAATTCTGAACGGTACATCCCGATGAAGTGGTAGCCCAGGTAGATCTTCCAAGAACATAGTCGGAATGTTTTGGACTACAGGAATCTTCTTAACTTCCTCAGGAATCTTCTTCTTGGTCATAGTTGCCACAAACTCCGTACACTCGCTCTTCCCCTGAAATGTAACTGATGGTCCTCCTGGAGCCTTCATCAAAACTTCCTTGCTATTACAATCTAAACTGGCACGGTAGATCGACATCCATTCTATGCCAATGTTATATCAACCCCTAAGACTGCCAACTCTATGAGATCGATTCCAAAGACTCTTCCCCCGATCTCGATGTCACAGCCAGCATAGCATCGATCGGTAGTCAATGTTTGCCTTGATAGTGTATCTACTGCTAGAATTTTGCCAGGAAAAATTTCCAGCTTAATTCCCAATCATTTTGCAAATAGAAGACACGAAAGTGTGAGATGATCCAGTATCAAACAAAATAGTAGCCTTTATTTTATTTATTAGAAGTTCTCCTGTTACACAATGAATGCTCTCGATACATAACACTCTTCTAATACAAACAAGAAATACAAGTAGTAAACTCTATTCAAGTGCTCCCATAACGGTGATGACATTATCAGCATCCTCTGCTTCTGCTTCAGTCAAGGAAAACACTCGTCCCTACCGGTACGGCATCTTCCCCTGCTCTGTCGGCTTCTGATTCGGCCTTCCCTTCTGGAATTGAGGGCATTCTAGCTTGATTTGGCCTTCCGTGCCACAGTGGTAACAAGTCCTGATCTTTTGCGGCTTAGGACATCCCGTCGCAATGTGGCCTATCACTCTACATCTGTAGCAAGTGCCTAGCCTTCCTGCTATAGCAATGGCATATGCCCTGGTAGGTTTGAACCTCTGTGCTGAGGTTTGTCCCCTGAAGTTGCTTGGTGCTGCAGGCCTCTTGCCAGCACTCCAGTTGTTCTTCTTGTTTTGTGCCAACTGGTACTGCTCCATGTCTGCTTCTATGGCTGCAGCTCTCCGTACTACCTTGTTAAACCTCCTGGTACCGTGGGATATCATTCGAGATCTCAAACTTGGCCTCAACCCTTGCTTATACTTCCATGCCTTCTTAGCCTCATCGACCACCAACTCCGGTGCATACCTTGAGAGCTGAGTGAACTTTGCCTCGTACTCCCGAACTGACAAGCTCCCCTGTTGCAAACTAAGGAACTCCAGAGCCTTTTTCTCCTTTTACATCCATCAGAAAATAGTGGCAGCGAAACTCCTCCAAAAATTCCTCCCAACTGATTGGTCTGTTCCCCCGGGTTCTCTTCAAGGATTGCCACCAGACCTCAGCATTCTTCTTTAGCTGAATAGTGGCCAACTTCACCTTGCTAGCCTTTGGAGTCTCTAGGACCTCCAACACGGTTTCTATCTGCCTGATCCAATTATCTGCTGCATCTGGATATGCCTTCCCCTCGAACACGGGCGATTTCATCTGCTTGAATGATTCCACCTATTTAATTACCTCCGGGAATTGTACTGCTTGCCTCACCCTGGTGTTTCGGTTCATACTTGCGGCAAAGGTGTTGAGAGTTTGGTACACCCGGGCCAGTTCTGTCTTCAGATTAAGCCGGTTGCCGTCACCGCTGGATCCTTCACCTTCTCGGGTTTTTTGTCCGGCCATTTATGGGTCATAAAACTTCATTAATCACCACAAATAGCAACAATATAGGCTTTCCTACTAACATAATTCATTTTTTTTCAAAATTTAAACTTCATATTTTAGAAATAAAAACTTGCCCATACATCCAGTACATAAAACACCAGAAATTTCCAAACATAAAGCAGTCTAGATTATACGGTTCCTCTTGGCTTCTCTGAGCTCTCCCCGTAGTTCATCCATTTCCTTCTTCATTTCCTCGTATCTTTGACGGCATTATGGTTTTCCCTAACGAGTTTTGTTGTGTAGCTGGGTGAAATGCCAAGCATTCCTATGTCGAAGCTTCTCCAGTTCCCACACTCGATGACTCAGAGCTACAATGTTTTGCCTGTCCTCCGAATGATGAGCTTCCAAGTGGTCTACTCTCCACTTGTGGATGATCAATTGCCACCTGAGAGAAGAGATGTCATGCCCTACTTCACAAAAATACGGAATACGAGCACGTAACATTGGCCCAGCGAATAACTAACGTCATCCATAAGCTGTTTATTCGATCAACTCAACAATATAATTAATACAGAACAATTGCGCAGGCAATAATAATAATCTCATTAACAATAATACTTGGAATAAGCAATATGAAATATTCAAATACAATAATAATACAACATCTGGAACAATAATACCAGTATTCGGGTCAAAAGCCCACAATACAATGAAATAACAATAGTCTAATAATTAAGCCTTCATGACAAAAACAAAAATTTATTAAGCAGCGATTCTGTCAATTTTCTTCACCAATGTTGTTCTCCCAATCCATCAGGCAATTTTCCATCAACACATGTAAATACTTCATCTAAAAAGAGAAGAAAAATAGTCCGTAGAGCAAGTCATGGATAGCAAGTACAGAAAGCAAGGAACAATGGAATAACAGTATAACAATAAATCAATGGATCAATAGGAATCAATAACATGGCACGATAATCAATAATCAGTATCATGGTAATCGATACAATGGCTATAAACAATGATTCAATATTCGATAACAATAATCAATGATCAATAACGGTAACATTTAGCCAATATTCGATATCAATAGAGCAATGATGAGCAATATGCAATGTCGGTGTGCTGCAATTCTTAAGTCTATTAATCATTTTAACTTGTAACTAATGCACGTACTACTGTGTCCCATATGTTCCATACCACAGGTTCGATGCATACATACAATACCATTTAGACTTAAGTGGAAGATTCTATAGATCATGTACACGGTATGATAACTGTATTTGCAGCATTGGTGCACACTGGTTGGCTCAATAACAATAAACAATACACGATCAATTAGGATACTATGTCAATAATCCCACAATAAACCGATAACAATAACAATAGCCAACACACAATATTTTGGGAAACAAGGCCCACACTTCAGTGTACAGTCACTATATCATCAACTACTCCAGTCAATCCCTTAAATCCCGGCTTGTTAATTATTTTATTAATGCAACAATACAATATGCAAATATGAGACATAAGATGAACAATAATATCAATAGGGGATCAATAGGATGGTAACATGGAATATGACAATTAGAATGGTGATAGTAACTCACTGGGATCATGCAATGCAACATACACACATTAATTCATGCAATAGTACGATATAGGATAATTAATCTATTAAAAACTGAAATATTAAATTCTGGACAGCAAGAGTAGTGTGTACAAAAATATAGTTTCCCACTGTTTCAGAACTCAAAAACTGAATCCGTTAGAAATTCTAGAAACTAGACTTCCCAACAAATTCAACACATATTTGAAGTTCAAAATCCGATAACAGTAGCTAGGTCAAACATAATGTTCTTTACAGATTTCATGTTCAGGTTGAATTTCGAAATCATGTTATTTTATTTTTAGAATTAGCAAAAACTCAATAATAAATTCATTAAAAATATTTTTCTAGACTCCTAAACATGATTACTAACAATCTGGAAAATTTCAGAGAAAGATCTTATCCTTTGATCCGCCTATTTACTGTTTGAATATGGAATGTACAATAATATGAGAATGTGGAATTAAAAACATAGTTGTAGTAAAATGGGCATAACTTTTGCTACACAACTCGGAATTCAAAAATTCAATATGTTCTGGAAACTACAAAGATAAGAATACAATTCATATTCAGCAAGTAATTCATTTTAAGATCATTTACTGGTTCAAAAATAGCAGTCAACATACTGGTCAGCAAGCAGTATACATGATTTGTGTATTTTTCTTGAAAATAAATAAATTAACATGATGAAAATCGATTCTTTAGTCAATAAATTGTATAATCAGCATGATGGGTGTCAAAACATGAAAAATAAAATTAGAACACACTCATACATCAATTTATCATCAATCAATCATCAATCGATCAAACAACATACGTCTTATCAATTGTCTCTATAATAATTTATTTGTGTGACGATTATATGAACAACCCTATTATCAATTCTATATGCACTCGTGCAAAATCCAAACTTTAGAGTCAAAAGTGGCACGATATCAAGAATATTGTGGTCAGCTCGTGTAAACCCTCAATAGACCCAACAAAGAGATGAACAATGGATAATACGATAACAAAGAGATCTACTTGCAAGAGTTTCAACAAAACTTGAATTTGATACAATTAACAATTCAAGTGGACGGTGACTTGCCTTATAAACGGTGAAAACGAATATCAAGAATAACTGGATAAGGATCCCGAAGCAACGAACCCATGAACTAGCACAACTTAACACGTGCAATATACGTGTAATAGAGAGCCCAAATCAACAGCAAAAACAGCAAGAGAGACAGCAGCCAATAGCAGCCAGGCCAAGGGCGGCGGCGGCATTGGCGACCAGGTGCGGCGCGACGGCAAGGTCGAGCATCGGCGCAATGGCGGCGCGAAGTGGGTCGACGATGGGGGCAGAGCAAGTGGGGTTATAGCTGTCGTTGCTTACGAGGACAAAGGATAAGGTTTGGATGGTTTTATGTGGTGGTGCTAGCCGTCGAGGGGAAGTGGGGCGGCGCCGATAGGTGGTCGGGAGGTGGCGTCGAGGAGGGCGGCTGGAGTTAGTTGGGGGATTTGGGGAAGAAGATGCTACAGTAAATGGTGGGGTTTTTGGATGGGGAGAGAGAACATTGAGGAGAGAGAAAGATGAGAGAGAGAATAAGCAGCAAGGGTTTTGAAATTGTGCAATTTTTAGGGTTTGCAGTAGAGTTGTATATATAGGGTACAATTAGAATATTGGGTTAGAGGTTTAGGGTCCAATAATAGCGGTTTTGGGTCAAGAACAAATGAAATTGGGTTTTAGGGTTCAAATAAGAGATAGATCTAAATCAATAGGGTCCAAATAAAAATACCTACAATTAAATAAAAGAAAATAGGCTCAACAAAAAAAGCTCAATCAAGAAGAACGGAAATTTCATGAACGAAAGCTTAAATAAATAAATAAATAATACAAACGGGGAGAATATAAATTAACTTGGAAATAAATTGGAATTCGCCACGAAAATCAGATCAGGTATAAAAATAAAATAATTCAACAGATGAATCTAAAATGGATAATCAAGAAATAGCAATTAATAATCAAATAATAATAATAATAGGATCTTATAATAAAATAGTATTCAGGTTTAACAATTTTATTAAAATAATCTGATAATAATAATATATTTGTTTTTGGACTCAAATATAAATATCTGAATAGTAAGATATAAAAAATAAGATCAAAATACATCATTATTCGAAATAAATAAAATTTTCGATTAGAAAACACTTTAATAAAAATCCGAAATAAATTTAGCACAAAATAACTTTATAAAAATCAAATTGTAGAAAATACAAGAAAAATACTTTTTGTCGGGATTGGGGGTTAGAAGAGATGATGTGGTCCTTCTTGTCTCGAACTCATCCGATGATTCATCTGGGGAATCAGGTGGAGTTGGAGTGATCTCTCGAGATTCCGGAAGTTCTCCTTCTTCTTCTCCTGGGTCTTCCTCTTCTTCGTGTTTTTCTTCTTTTTCTTCTTCGGGGACTTCTTCAAAGAACCAATATACTTCATCAATGGGTCTTGGTTATCAGCCATCTTATAGGAAAAGAGAGGATAAAATGTCAGCGTATAGAGCAAAACAAATGTAAATTAACTTATACTTAAATATCTATAAACTAAACTCACACTTCGAATGTCCACCCTAATGTGTCATCCTTAAAATTTTGTACTATTTATTGAACCTGGCTCTGATACAAATCTGTAACACCCCGAATTCCATTTACATGTAATTCGTAGCACAACATGATCTTTTACCTCAATTCGTATAATTTTAAAAGGAAATTAAAACCTTTTTTTTATTATGCAACAATGTACTTTACATCAGCGCAGCTGAATTTAAATGAATACAACAACATAAATCTGAAGATAATCTTTAGCATCAATTAATCTTTATGTTTCTTGCCAATCCAAGCCCTGCACTAGAAAACTGTAGGCAGGTCAGTTGCATACAACTAACGCAATACTATAAACAACGATTCTCTTACTTTAGCAAACAAAAATTTGAATGCACAATAATGAGTAAAAGACTAACTATCCTGAACATGTCAATGTTTGGTATGACTTAGTGCCTAATGCAGATGTTGCACTACGATGGCACTAATGCATACTTGTTCAGATTCTATGCATCCCATTCTACATAGGTTCGAGGGCAAGACCGTATCGTACTCCACATTATAGGGTTTAATCCCTCGCTATGGATATTATACTACAGTAATAAATGCAAGTTTTAGTCATTCCATGAGTACGGACTCCAACCCTGGAATCCACCGTCAAGCTATACCGAAATCCTCGTCGTGCGAACATCCCGCAAAAGCCGCTCTAGCCTCGGTATATATATATATATATATATATATATATATATATATATATATATATATATATATATATATATATATATATATATATAATGGTGAACTACCTCTCATTCGCCCGATATTCATGATCCTGGAATCTACCGTCAAATCAATCATAGTCCTGGATTTAATTGAGGGTCTCCCCACCCGGCAAACAACCACAGTCCAGGAATCCACCGGTTCTCTGTGTCTATAGTCCTGGAACCCACCATCAAACTATATGGGCGCGTCCCATTTACTTTTGCCCAGGTTTTATTACATCTTCTCCTAGTTCCTATTTTTAAATTTGAAACATGAATTACAATTTCATCTAGAGCTATCTTACCCACCTACCGGTCTTAAACAATACACCGAGAACGATAGCCCACATTGGCAACTCTAAAATTCAATAATCATTATCATCACTTTACCAGTATCTGGGTCTCACTATGTCTCTAGAATCATTATTTTTCATGTTCAACAGCATGGGGTACTCATACCATCATGATTCTCATTTTCAATTTCATTTTCTCACATCTCATTCAATTCTTTAATCTATTCTCTTATTTATTCGTCATGAAGTAAGCACTTCTTGGTTAACCAACCAAACTATTCATTTTTAATAATTCACAAAGCTCTTTGGATTATTAAAACCCCTTTTTATATTCACCTATACATCAAACATGATTCTCAATTCAAAGTTATTCAAAATTTAAACCACAATCTCTTAAAGATTTATCACTAGAAGTTCATTATTTAAATATCATCATTATACTTTGATTTTGTTACAAATCAACACTTAAAATCTTAATCCTGTATATTCTTCTTGAATTTAAATCTCATTTAATACAATAAACAAGATCTTTTTTTCCCAAAAATATTTCTTAGAATACTATAAAATAATTATAACACCCTAAAATTTTTGGTTTTTTTTAACCATTCCATTTTCAAATTCCTTTTAACTTAATTTTTTTCTTATCTACACCATTTCTTACTTAGGAAAATATTCATAGTTTTCAATGAAAATTTCGGCAGAGTTTCCTTTGAAATATTAGCCCTTTTACAGAGATTTCTTACGGAATTTTGCAAACAATTATATAAATCAAAGTACCTGTAATATATATCAACCCTCCCGAGGCCAATTCATTCTAAAACACACAGGCAATAATATATGGGGCTCTGGGGAAATAATTCATCATAATATGCAAGATACAATTTAAAAATCAAAAATTCTTTTGAAAACATATAAGTTTTTTAGAAAAATATTATAAAAACCTTTCCAAAACCAAACACAGAACCCAGTACTCCACGACGAGGTGGGTGCGGGCTTTCATACTTCATCACATCACTATATATATTATAATTCCATACAGTTATACACACATTCCTCCATAATACAAACTATTACCCAAAAACTATCTCCATCTCTACATAACTTAGAATAAAATGTCTATAATATATACAAACATACTCCATTCTACTACGAACAAAAGTATAACTACCGAAACCACAACACCTATTTCACCTTGATGCTAATCAAAACCTGCACGAGAGTTAGGGTCATCCACCCTCAGGGAGGGACTCACCTATCCCCTATAAAACAACAAGGGTTAGTCATGTCTGTTGTGAGTGTAATTCACTAGTTAGGCAAATAAATTAAACTATATAAAGAAAATTGAAAGAACTTAAGAATGTCATGATAATTATGTTTAACCTAAAAATTGAATATACAACATAACTAGATCCAAGAGTGATGATGATCATGATCAGATCAGAATGGACGGATCAGATCGAAGATCATGATCAAGATCAACAAGATCGGACGGTCCAGATCAAGGTGATGATGAAGTTGATGATGATCACGATCGAACAGCCAAGATTCAAACCATCAAGATCAAGATCAAGAGATCAAGAGATGAAGATCAGACGGTCCACATCAATGATGGTCAAAACCCACTTGATCAACCAGCAACCACGAAGGGGCTGCACTAATTGAGGTGCAGTCGCTAGCTGCCGTAGGGGGGTTGCCGGAGTCGTCGAGGCACCGGGGAGCGGCCGTTGAAGTGCTGCAGGAGGGCGGCACGGCGGACAGGCGACGCGATGGCAGGAAGCGCTCGCCGCTGCTACTGTCAGTCGTCGGAGGAGGGTCGGCACTAGGGAGTTCACGACCGAAGGGAGACAGGCGCTGGGGAGCAGCTACCGTCGGGGTCGCAGGGCACACGTTGGACATCGACTAAGGGGTGGTCGTGACACAGGAGGGCACGATGGTGCACTAGCATTTGAAAATATTGAATAATAATAATAACAACAACATTAATATAAAAATCGTTTGAAAATAACAATAAATACAATTAATAAAAGAAATGGATTTTGACGGGAGATACAAAAATAAATTTGAAATAAAATAGAATTTACGAAACAGAACTTTTTTATAAAGAACTCAACTCAGATTATACACAGAAAATACGAATTTGGGGAAACAGGGGTTACACATATTCTTGGGCTGTAGATTACACATTACTTGTAGGCAAATTTTGATTTGATGGGTCTGGAAACGGCCCAAATTCTCCATGTAGACCTGTATTCACTTTAAAATTAGCGTTCTACACCTACAAGCTTTAAGATTCGTGCCACAATCATGTGGCTCCGATTGCTATGACTTTTACTGTAACGCCCCGTCCCAATACTCAGACAACATTTATTATTTTCAGAGGACAAATTAGATACTATGTATTACAACTACCGACCACAGGCTGCCTCTTGAAAGGTGATTAACCAATTAGGTGACTTTTGATCATAGGCAATTTTATTTATACTCAATTAATTTTTGTGTACTCCCGATATGGGATAACTATTCACAAATCTCATTTCTTTTTACTCAAATCCGTCTACGTGACGTCACGGAAATCTCATCCACTACCGCTACGTCACCAAGGAGGACTCTTTGCCTTCCGAAATTTTAATACGGTGGGGCCCCCCACATCCCTTCCACATCATCACGTGAGGGGTTACCATGCTGCAGCACAGCATGTTCTGAATATCGTGGGCCCCCTACCGCTCATCCAACATATATATCTCATATCTCATAATTTATTCAAATGTCACTTTCAACCATTATATATATATTTTATATATATTTTTATATCTTTCGAAATTACGGAGTATTACATACACCCCACCTTTGAAATCAGCGTCCTCGCTAAGTACGGGGTATACTGTCTAGCGCAGAATCCCTCTTTCTAGTCGATGTGGCGGCGTCTTCGATCCCGATAATTTCAGAGACTAGTCCCTCACCGCAGGTAATTCTGGAGACTATTTCACTCACACCTCGATAATTTCGGGACAATCTCACACCGCATATCATACTGAGGTCCTCTTCCACACTCGATGTCGAAAGTCGGCTCTGATACCATTTGTAACGCCCCGCCCCAATACTCAGACAATTTTATTATTTTTAGAAGACAAATTAGATACTATGTAGTACAACTGCCCACCACAGGCTGCCTCTCAAAAGGTGGTTAACCAATTAGGTGACTCTTGATCATAGGCAATTTTATTTATACTTAATTAATTTTTGTATACTCCCGATATGGGATAACTCTAAAACTCTCTCTCTCTCTTTATTTTTTTCTACCAGTGTACAGCGAAAGAGCCCCTGTGCGTCCTCCCTCGACTGTGCCACGTCCACAACTCCTCTGAAGACAACCGCAGTCTCCCAAAATTCAAATCTCGGTGGGGCCAGCACTATTTTCGCTGATGTCATCAGCATCCGAAACAGCCTTGCTGTTTCCATACCGTGCCCCCCGCCCATTCTTTAAACCTTTCTATTTCAAATTCTAATGCAACCATCCTATAGGGATTTCCTATAAGGCAGCCCCTAATTTATTTATATTTATATATTTTTTTGTTCAGAAATTACGGGGTGTTACATACACCCTATCTTTAGAAATCAGAGTCCTCGCTGAGTACGGGGCACACATCTACTATAGGATCCGCCTTTCTAGCCGATGTGGAGTAGAGTATCCATCCAGGGTACTGCGATCCTCCTGCTAGCGTACTCGCCCCTGGTCTTTCTACCAGCGTACTGACCTCAGCCAGGAGCGTACTGACCTTAGCCAGACATACCTCTCCACACCCGATGTCGAAAGTCGGCTCTGATACCATTTGTAACGCCCCGCCCCAATACTCAGACAATTTTAATTATTTTTAGAAAACAAATTAGATACTATGTAGTACAACTACCAACCGCAGGTTGCCTCTCAAAAGGTGGTTAACCAACTAGGTGACTCTTGATCATAGACAATTTTATTTATACTCAATTAACTTTTGTGTCCGCCCGATATGTGATAACTATTCACAAATCTCATTTCTTTTTACTCAAATCCGTGTACGTGACGTCACAGAAATCTCATCCGCTACTGCCATGTCACCAAGGAGAACTCTCTGCCTTCTGAAATTTTAATATGGTGGACCCCTCCACATCCCTTCCACATCATCACGTAAGGGGTTACCTTGCTGCAGCACAGCATGTTCTGAATATCGTGGGCCTCCCACCTCTCATCCAACATATATATCTCATATATCATAATTTACTCAATGTCACTTTCAAACATTATATATATATATATTTTATATATATTTTTAGATCTTTCGAATTTACGGGGTATTACAATTACCCTCATCATAAGCCCCCCCCCCCACCCCTGAAAGTTGGGGTTTTCAGCAATTCTAGGAGTAGTTCAACTTGTTTCAGTTAATCTGAAATGCTTTGTGGCTTTCTGGGATGATTGGAGAGGCTTAAAACCTCTATTGGAGCTTATGGGAGCAGCACCAGATTTGTAGAACTTCCATAAAATTTTCCATATTTTCAGGATTTTCCTGAAATATTTCAAATTTTTAATCAATTTTTTATGAAATCGCTCTAGAGCGCGATTTTGGGGAGACCAGATGGTCCAGATCTCCTCCAAGCCATGACTTACACGATGCAGTTCTTACCTGGTGGAGAGCACCGACTAGGGTGTTCATCAGGAGGAGCGAGAGATTTGAGGACATCCGAGTTAACAAATAAACATTTTTGTCATCTTGGTTGGTGCACCACATACCTGGTGCGGGGCAAACGACTAGGAGCTTGATGCTGAAGTGGCACACCACATGGCGCTGACCTGGCCGCAATGTGGTACCGACATGCTCCCTTTTTATGCTGACATGGCTTGCCACGTGGCACCATATATATATATATATATATATATATATATTATTTATTATTTTATCGAAATGTTGGAGTTTAGTTGTGTAACCCCTGTATTTTCTCTTCTTGTATTATTGTATGTATTTTTTTTTCCTGAGTATTTGTTCTAATTGTACTCAGTTGTCCCTTTTTTGTATAATTTTTTTCCACTCTTAATAAAATTCATTGTTGCTATGATTCGAACTTGTCCCCAACCTGATTAATTTAAAATTTTGTTCTTCTTCTTGAAAAGTGACTAATTCTAATTCATGGCTTATTTATTTTATTATTTCACTTCTCCCCTTCCTATTGGATACTACCCAATAACCCAAACCCACCTGAACCCTATATAATCTAATTATCTAAAATCTAACACTAATCGTCTAAACCCTAATCCTATATTACCACAACCGCCTACCCCCTTCTGTTCCTCCATCGCCTACCTCCCGACCCCTCCATTGCTACCTCTTCGCAGATCCAACCGCCTTTTACCTTGCCTCCTTCCTCATCGCCCCCGTCGATCCACCCTCGTTGCCCTCCCCGCCATCCAGTTGAGTCTCCACCCTCGTCGTCAAGCCCCCACCTCAGCCATTGCTAACTCCATTCCCTCGCTCCACCTTGTCATCCCTCGAAACCACCGTCACCATTACCCATCAGCGTTGCCTTCTCCGCTCCGTCGACACCCTTCCTCGAGCAACCTTGAAACCCAGCGTCACCCTCAGTCGACCTTTGCCCCATCTTCGCCCCCGCGAACCAGTCACCGTCCACCTCTCTCCACAGCCTTGGCCACTACCCCCTCCGACTGCCACCACTATTGCAGCTATGTGCCGTTGCTATCGCTTTGTTGCCACTGTCTTGTTGTGTGTGTGCCACACGTATAACTGCTCCCTCCTCGTGTTCGTATTGTGGTTGCACGTAACGTGTTGCACATGCTTTGGAGTTGTGCCGATGTGTTGCACGTGAGTTGGGATTCGCACATGTTATTGTGTTCATTGCCAGGATCCATTCCCGGTATTCTCTTCTCTTCGGATTCATTGTCTACACCCTATGGCAAGTAAATTGTATAATATTTTTGTTTGTATACAAGTACAAAATACCGCATGTAGTCTCGCTCTCCTTTTGTGTTTGTTCTCATGATGATCCCTTGTTAAATCTTGATCTCATTTGTTTGATCCATTCGTAGTCATGATCCATCATCATAGTTGTCACACTCACTACATGAATATAATTAGATCTAGATAGTTTTTCTTGATGTATATATACTCGTGCGTGATCTAGGGTATGTTGTGTCTTTGTTACATGCTTGGTGTACTAGATGTGTTATATCGTTGTAGACTTGTTGATACCCAAGCGATGTTGATTGGAATATCTAATAAATCATATTTTGCATTATATTATGATTTGGATCTTTTGTAGATGAGTTGTTTGGTTAAATGCATGAAAAAAAAATATCGTTTTGCTGCTGCCCTGATTTGGTTTAGCGTTTTAAACCGTGTTAAGTCCAGTAAAATAAATTATTTTGTGAATCTGATTCGTAGGCCTCGATGTCTATTTTTCAGAACTTTCTACGGATCTCAATTTTGATTTTTGATGTGTGAGTTATCGCTGTTTTACTGCAGCTATGTCATAATTTCCAGATTCTGATTTATGTGATTGCTGCATGTTATATTATTCTAAAACTGATGTTAAAAGTGGGATTTGAACTTAATATTTTTCTGGGTATATCTAGACATAAATGGGATAAACCCTTAATATTTGTGGAATTGTTTAATAATTTTATAATTTATTTCATGCTTATGAAACAAATCATTATATTTCAAAACTGCATGTTGTTCAGTAAAGAACTCTGTTTTTGACACTACTCTAGTCACTGTTGATTAAAACTTTGTGAACATGAAATATAGCCTGTGATGTTTATTTTACAACCCTTTTGAAAAATTTGGATTTCGAGTTGTATTTTGTGAATTATCACTGTTTTGGTTCTGTTGTGTCTAAAATTTTAGATTCATAAATTTGCTGCTTCATTTTGTTTTCCAAATTAAATTGACTATGCTATCTATAATTGAATTTTATGAAATTTTATATGCTGAGACTAGATATGCTAGAGAACCCTCCAAAATTTTCCTAGATTTATATATGATGTTTTTATACCTTTTTCATGCTTATAAATAAAACTTTGCGATTTCTGGATGAACTTGAATTTTGTGTAAAACACTGTTTTGAACCTTTTTGCTGTACTTGTTACATGACTTATGCATATGCACTGGATTCGGCTGAGAGTCTAGTTTCTAGATTTTCTAATGGATCCAGGTTTTCCTTCTTGTGGCAATGGGAATCTTGGTTTTGGTGCAGTAGTGTCTTGCTTTCCTGAATTGAAAGTCTCGTTGTCCTAGCCTATTATGAGTTATTTTATCACCCGTTCATGTTTCCTATCCATCTTGAACTTGTTCCTTGTTTCTTGTCATGTTTTCCTTGCCTTGTTTGTGCACATCCATGCTTGCTTTAATAATAATAACAAGAAATCAAGCCGGAATTAAGGGAAAGATCTAGTAGTGGAATAGAAATGTGTACTCGGAAAGAGATCCATAGATCCTACTTGATACTTGATACTTTTTAATTGACACGAAATACTTGATACTTGACACGTAATACTTGACACGAAATACTTGATACTTGACACGTGATACTTGAGTACTTGATACTTGATACCTGAGTACTTGATACTTGATACCTGAGCACACGGTCCTAGATGATCCACTACTAAATCTAAATGCAACTTGTCTGAATGTAGCAACGATGTGGTAAAAATTTGGGACGCATGAAGTGCTACCTAGATATGATTAGATACAAGAGTTGAAAATAACATAATCATTTCCTCATCCTTGTTACTTACTTGACCATGCTACTTGACACTTGTTCCTTGTTACTTACTTGCATGCTACTTGATACTTGTTACATGCTACTTACACCTTGTCTCCTTATCATGTTACTTGATTATATTTCTCGATTAAGAGTCAGTTGGTCTATTTCTCTGTCACATTCTTTCCATGCTTACTTCAGTACTTGCTTCTTGCTGCTACTCTGTATATTCTTTATCTGCTTTTTGTACTTGTTGCCTCCACTACATGCGGCCCATAACCTGCACTGACGGGCATTTTGTTTTTTGTCTTCCTTTTTTTTGCAATTGTTAAATTGTAGGCTTTGGTGACTAGTTGCCTGAAGGAGTAATTGACCAAGTGGCTTGGTTAGAGCTCCTGCTTGAGTTATTTCCTGTTTTTGAATAAATTGTATGTGCTGCTACTTGAATCTTGTATTGGGCACTTTGTCCCAGGATTTATAACTTGTTGTTTCCTGATTTAGTTTTTTGAGAATTATGTATCTTGGTTTCCAGTAATTCTGTTGGTTATATAAACTTGTTCACGCATGCGTGGATGATTCTTTCTTGTTACTTCTTGTTATTTATTGAATATTGTTGTAAAGATCCTTACAACTCATGAATGGTGAAAGCCATTTGCTGGACTTGTGTCGCATATCTGTATTCCATATACTTTTTTGGGAAGCAGGGCGTGACAGGATTTTTAGTGGTATCAGAGCCTAGGTTTGGCTAATGTATTAGTTTGACTAATATGTTAGACAAGTTTGGCTCGATCAGGATTGGCTCAATAGTAAACAGACAATGCATTATATGAACAAATGATAATCAACTTTATCTAGATGCTACTTATTTTTTGGATTTGTGCAGACCATGGCTCGTAGAGGTGGCTCCATTTCCCGTCCTCAAGAGGAATAGCTGGGCTTGAGGATGTTACGAATGTGTTGGAGTGGATGATCCACATGCAGTAGAATCACAGTGACCATGTGATGGCCGCATTGGAAGTTTCCCGGAACCCGACTCCCATTGTGCTTACGCAGGCAGCTCTTCCTCTTCGTCTGGTGCAGTTGCAAACTTCATGAGACTGCACCCTGATAAATTCTCCTGCACTGAGACGCTGCTTGAGGCCGGATAGTGGTTGATTAGGACGGAGCAGTTGCTGTTGGCAGCGAGAGTTGCTGACACTGATCGTGTGGATGTGGTAAGCATCCAATTGGTGGATCTTGCCTACATATGGGCTGAGTACGAAAGGCTCGAGTAGTCCATTGCTTGGACCACGTTCACCAGGAGCTTATTAAAGAAGTTCTTTCCCAGCATCACTCCGGTTGAGATGGAGCAGCAGTTCCTTGCCCTGAAGCAGGTTGGTCGGTTTGTTCTATGTTTTGGAACTTTGTTACATACTGTTCATGTGATACTGTAACTTAAGACTCACTTGGAACAGGGTGCCAAATCGATGGACGAGTACGCGGCAGAATTCACCAAGTTTAGCCGCTTCACAGCCACCTTGGTGGAAAACGAAGAGGATGGAGCCCGGAGATTTCCATTGGGGCTTGATCGAGATATTCAGATGCGCCTTGTTGCCCTTCGCCTTGAGGCAGCCCGAGCTCAGGAACAGGTTCGCAACTGGTTGGCTCCTTCCAGCGAGCTGT